>CM032162.1:44255087-44300087 GCA_018901935.1 Pugionium cornutum | reverse complement strand
AAAATCATACAAATTCCACACTTTGTTGCTCGATGGATATCCAAGAAGCACACACCGTCTACTACGAGTTGCAAAGTTATCACCTTTATTATATATACCGTGAGGATAAGTCAAACACCCGAATACTCAAAGATGATTAAAAGATAGAGGTCTGTCATATACTTTTTGAAAGGAGTTTTTTGTTATGGATTTGTAAAGGAGTTTGATTTATGAGATAGATAGCAGTCTTAACATATTCACCATAATATTTGATAGGAAGATGAGCTTGAAACAGCAAAGCTCTCTTAGATATTGTTGAGAGTTAGCCTTTATACTTCTCTGTTTTTAGTGTTTTGTTTGGTTGTAAAAGTGTTTTAAACGAACTCAAAATTAAGTTACAAAATGAGAACTTGTTGATTCTGCAGTTGTCTTATAATCAACTATTTGAAAGAGAACTTTGTGTGAATGGGAGAGATGGCACAAGGATTTACGAGTTCAGGTCCAAACTAGGACCCTATGTCTCGCCGGAGAAACTTCTCCGGAAGAAAACTCACTAAGAAACTTGCTCAAACTCGAGCTTTAAACCCTTACAAACTGTTTTCACCTCTCCTTAACTTTCTATCTCACACATCCTCTAACCAATGCTCTGTTATACTCTTATATAACTTCAGAACATATTACAATCGTAAGTTGACAAACTTGAATTAACCTAAGTTATTCACTTAGGTGAATTCAGCACCATATTCTCTCTACAGCCATCTGAGAAGAGACATGTTGCAGATCTTTGAAACTGATTCCTAGGAGAAGAGATTTAACTTCAGATTCTTGTCTATACTTTCTGATTTTTTTCTTTCTTCAATGTTCCTTCAAGTCAACTTGCGATTTCTTTTGTGTCAAAGTCTTTGAGAGCTTCTGCTTGAGAACAAGTCTTTAACTGACTTGAGCAAAACTCGTCCAAGTCTGCAGGTCTGCAGAAAATAGTTCAAACATCAAACTAATCTTCACAAAACTTCACCTTAGTTTGAATGTTATCGAGATCTTAGGTTTCTTCTTTCTTAGCTAAACTTGAGTTATCTTCTTTTCTCCGGAGCCTCTTCATCTCTATGAATATTTTGTCAGCCTTAGCAACTCCAAAGCTTTGTGGAGCTTGCTTATAGGCACTGTTTTTGTGAGTATATCAGCCAGATTCCAATGATTCGAGATCTTAGTCACCTTGACTTCACCTTCTGCTATCATCTCTCTAATAAAATGTAGTCGCACATCAATGTGCTTAGTCCTCTCATGATATAATGAATTCTTCGAGAGAGAGATAGCACTTTGTGAATCACAAAGTATTTCCACTTCATTCTGTGTAAATCTCAGCTCTTTTGCCAATCCTTTGAGCCAAATACCTTCCTTAACTACCTCTGTAATTGCCATATATTCAGACTCTATTGTGGATAATGCAACAACCTTCTGAAGTCTGGACTTCCAACTCACTGTGTTGCCACCAACTGTGAAGACAAACCCGGTTACTGATCTCCTTTTGTCCAAGTCTGCAGCATAATCAGATTCACAGTAACCCTTAATCTTCATATCATCCTCTTTCCTGTAACAAAGTATGAGTTTCTGTGTTGCTTTGATGTAGCGTAGCACCCATTTAACTGCAGTCCAATGGTCTTTTATGGGTTTGCTCATAAACCTGCTAATCACACACAAAGGATGAGCTAAATCCGGCCTGGTTCCAATCATGGAGTACATAATACTTCCCACAGCATTGGAGTATGGAATGGATTCCATGTACTTAGCTTGAACTGCACTTTCTGCTTCACTTGCAGCCCTTAACTTGAAGTGTACTCCAAGAGGAGTCTGCACTTCTTTTAATTCATCCATCCTGTACATACGTAGGATCTTCTTCAGATAATCCTCTTGAGATATTTTCAGGATACCTTTCTTTCTGTCTCTTCTAATTTCCATACCCAAAATCTTCTTTGCTTCACCCAAGTCCTTCATATCAAATTTTGCACTTAACAGCTCCTTTAGCTTCTGAATTCTCCCTTTGTCTTTTGTTGCAATTAGCATATCATCAATATATAGTAACAGATATATGTATGATCCTTTGTCAAGCCTCTGGTAGTAAATGCAGCTATCAAATTCAGTTCTTTTGTATCCTAAATTTAGCATAAAACTGTTAAATCTTTGGTTCCATTGCCTAGGAGCATGTTTCAATCCGTAAAGAGATCTTTTAAGCAAACAAACTTCTTCCTCAGAGCCATTCTTCTTCTGATAACCCTCTGGCTGTTCCATCAGAATGTACTCATCAAGATTTCCATGTAGAAATGCCGTCTTAACATCCAGTTGTTCCAACTCCATATCCAAGCTTACTACATAAAACAAATTAAATCAGTCTTATAGAGACATTTTTTACAACCGGAGAAAAGATCTCTTTGTAATCTACTCCTTTTTGAAGATATCCTTTAGCAACTAGCCTAGCTTTGAATCTAGGAGGTTCTGATTCAGTTGCTCCATGCTTTCTCTTATACATCCACTTGCATCTAATCACTTTGTTGTTCCTTGGTCTTTTTATGAGTGTGAAAGTCTGATTTTATGCAAAGATTGCATCTCTTCATCCATTGCTTCTTTCCACTGTTTCCAATGTTTATCTCCCTTGGCTTCTTCATAACAACAAGGTTCTGGAAGTTCACCATCCTCACTGACTAACAAAGCAAAACCAATCAGATTTTCTTCTGCACTTTCTGCCAAGTTTGATTCATCAAATCTTACTAGTCTTTCAGAGTCCTTCTTTCTCTGTCTCTAGCAAGTTGATAATCTTCTAAATCATGTCTATTCTGCTGAAAATCTGATTCAACATCCTCTGTTTCTTCACTTTCTTGTGAGGCTGAATGAAATTCTTCTTCATGATTGTCACTTTCTTCACCTGCAGTTTTGCAGTCTTGGACATTAACTTCATAAGTAAAAGGAGAGGGAGAATTTCTTACCTCTGCTGAAGTTTCAGTCCCTTGATTTAGATGTTTGTACATCATTTCTTCGTGAAAGATTGCATCTCTGGATATCACACACTTCTTTTCATCTAGAAGCCAAAATTTATATCCTTTAACTCCACTTGGGTATCCTATAAACACTCCCTTCAAAGCCCTTGGATTAAGCTTCCCCTGACTATTGTGAACATAACCTATAGAGCCAAAGACCCTCAGTTCTTCATACTTTGGTTTCAAACCTGTCCACATTTCTTCAGGAATGTTGAACTCAAGAGCAGCAGTAGGCGACCTGTTGATTTGGAAGATTGCAGTTGCAGCAGCTTCTGCCCAAAAATATTTAGGTAGTCCTGACTCACTTAACAGACATCTTATTTTGTCAAGTATTGTGCGATTCATCCTCTCTGCAATCCCATTGTGTTGTGGGGTATAACCACAAGTTTTGTGTCTGATTATAACTTCATTTCTGCAGAAGTCATCAAATTCTTTGTTGCAGAATTCTAATCCATTGTCTGTTCTGAATGTCTTCACCTTTCTCTCTATCTGATTTTCTGCTTGTTTCTTCCATTCTGTGAAGGTTGCAAATGCTTCATCTTTCCTTTTAAGAAAGTATATCCATGTCTTTCTTGTATAGTCATCTATGAATGAGATGAAATACTGACATTTGCCGAGTGATTGAGGGATGTTGGGTGATCCCCAAAGGTCTGAATGAACATAATCTAATCTTTCCTTCGTGACATATTTTCCAGACCCAAAGCTAACTCGGTGAGCCTTTCCATATATGCAATCTTCACAGAAATCCATCTCTGTAATCCTCATCTTGTCTAGATACCCTTTCTTCAGCAATATCTCCATCCCCTTATGACTCATATGCCCAAGCCTTATGTACCACAGCTTTGTTTCATCCCTACACTTCACTGCTACACTAACCTCTCCATTCAGTGTCTGTCCTTTTAGTATGTACAATGTCCCTTTCTTTTCACCTTTAACCAGTGTCCTGTAACCCCTGTTGATCTTCATAATTCCATCTCTAGATTGAAACCAACAGCCCTGATTCTCAAGAGTTCCTAAAGAGATTAGGTTCTTGGACATTTCTGGTACATAGCTTACGTTTGTCAGCAGAACAGTTGTGTTGTCCTCATTCTTGATTCTACAACTTCCAACTCCTTTTACAGATGAATATGTATCATTGGCCATTCTTACCTTCCCATGATCAGTTTCTTTTAGCTCCACAAACCAATCTTTTATGTGGGTCATGTGAAAAGAACAACCGGTGTCCATTATCCACTTGTTTTTCAGTTCATCTTCTAGAATCAACATTGCTTCTAAGACCATGAGTGATGCAATATCATAAACCTCACTTGTGACATTTGAAGATTCTCCTCTTTCATAACCACTCTTCCCAGACTGATTGTTTCTCTCCTTCAACAATGAACACTGCTTCTTGAAGTGCCCATCTTTCCCACAAATCCAGCAGCCTTTCTTTGATCTAGACTTTGATCGATTTTTCCATTTTTTCTTTTCACTGGACTTATCTCTTTTGACGGGTCTTCCTCTTTCCTGAACAAACATTCCTTCTGAGCTATTTCTGACAAGCTTTCCACTTTCTCCTAGCTCAAGTTCTTTTGATCTTACTGCCATAACAACTTCATCCAGAGAAATTGTCGTTTTACCATACTTCAAAGTATCTTTGAGTTGGTTATACGTCTTTGGCAGGGACATTAGCATGATAATAGCCTGGTCTTCATCCGAGACAGACACTTTCACATGCTCTAAATCAGTAATCATTCTCAGAAAGTCATTTATGTTTTCTTCCATTGACATTCCCTCATTCATCTTATAACTATAAAGTTTTTGCTTAAGATAAATGCGATTAGGCAAGGACTTAGCCATATAGAGTTTGTCAAGTACCTAGAGCATAGATGCTGTTCTTTCTTTGATGATTTTCCTGAGAATATTATCTTCCACGCTTAGGATGATAGTTGATCTCACCTTTTTTCTCTTTTCTGATAACGTTTTCTCCACAGCAGCTTCTTCTTGAGTTTGAGATGTATCTGCAGTTGTCTCTCCTCCTATGTTGCTGATTGAAGCTTCACCTTCTGAGATTTCAACTTCTCCCATTCCTTCAGCTAAACCCAAGATCTCGATGTGTGCCAACAGCTTTTCTTTCCATAACATATAATCACCATTTCCATCAAATTTTTCCACTTCTAATCTAGTAGAAGACATCTTCTGGACCTTGTTCTTCTTCAGATCGAAAAAATGAAAAATTTCTCAGAGATAACCAAGGCTCTGATACCAATCGTTGAGAGTTGCATTTATACTTCTCTGTTTTTTGTGTTTTGTTTGGTTGTAAAAGTGTTTTAAACGAACTCAAAAGTTACAGAATGAGAACTTGTTGATTCTGCAGTTGTCTTAGAATCAACTATTTGAAAGAGAACTTTGTGTGAATGGGAGAGATGGCACAAGGATTTACGAGTTCAGGTCCAAACTAGGACCCTACGTCTCGCCGGAGAAACTTCTCCGGAAGAAAACTCACTAAAAAACTTGCTCAAACTCGAGCCTTAAACCCTTACAAACTGTTTTCACCTCTCCTTAACTTTCTATCTCACACACCCTCTAACCAATGCTCTGTTATACTCTTATATAACTTCAGAGCATATTATAATCGTAAGTTGACAAACTTGAATTAACCTAAGTTATTCACTTAGGTGAATTCAACACCATATTCTCTCTGCAGCCATCTGAGAAGAGACATGTTGCAGATCCTTGAAACTGATTCCTAGGAGAAGAGATTAACTTCAGATTCTTGTCTGTACTTTCTGATTTTTCTCTTTCCTCAATGTTCCTTCAAGTCAACTTGCGATTTCTTTTGTGTCAAAGTCTTTGAGAGCTTCTGCTTGAGAACAAGTCTTTAACTGACTTGAACAAAACTTGTCCAAGTCTGCAGGTCTACAGAAACAGTTCAAACATCAAACTAATCTTCACAATATTTTTGGTAAATGGGTTATTCACATCTTCAATGTATTTTACTACTATATAAGTAAATGTTTCTCTCATAATTATCCTCACTTAAGCAAAAACAAAAATTTTAAAAGGAAATTCCAAGATTTCTGATTTTTTTTCATTTTATTTGTTAAGAATATTATTCTTATGGCCTTAAGATATGAACAATTATTTTATTCAACGATCTTATATTGGTAGAATATTTTTTTTAATATGTAATCCATGTTGAATTTATTACCTTTTGTCCAACCCAAAAAACTCAAAATCTATTAGGGGTTATTCCATAGGTTTCTAAAATTGTTTTTAAATATTTTTGTAAAATGACTTATCCTCTATTTCAATTTATGTGAGTAATGAATGAGTAAATAGTTCGTTCATAATTATCCTCATTTATCCAAAAACTATATTCTTCAATGTATTTCAGTAATGTATGAGTAAATATTTCTCTCATAATTATCCTCACTTAACCAAAAACAAAAAAATTTAAAGGAAATTCCATGATTTTCAATTTTTTTATTCTTTTTCACTTTATTTGTTAAAGTATTATTCTTATGACTTTAAGATAGAAATAATTATTTTATTCAACGATTTTACATTGGTAGAATATTTTTTAGTTTTTAATATATAATCCATGTCGAATTTATTATCTTTTATACTCACCCAAAAAACTCGAAATCTTGTAAGGGTTAGTACATGGGTTTCTGAAATTTTTTAAAATATTTTTCTTAAATGACTTATCCTCTACTTCAATTTATGTGAGTAATGAATGAGTAAAATATTTCGTTCATAATTATCTTTATTTATCCAAAAACTATAATCTCAAAAAGATATTTTATGATTTTTTGATCAAATGGCTTTAAAATCCAAATAACTATTTTAGTCAATGATTTTTATTGGTGAAATATTTTCAGATTAATAAATAATAGTATTCCATGTGTAATTTATTATTTTTTATATCATCTCGAAAAATTTGAAATCTAGTAGGTATTAGTGCACAGATTTATAGAAATTTTTTATAATTATAAATATTTTTGTTAGATAGCTTATATCTATCTTCAATGTATGTGAATACAACATGAGTGAATGTTTCCCTAAAAGTTGTCCTCATTTGCTCCAAAACTAAAATTTCAAAATGATATGTCATGATTTTTGGGTTATTCGATTTTTTAAATTTACTAGTAAAAATAGTAACATAATGCATCCAAGGTACCAATAGTTGTTTTATTCAGCGATTTTATTCTGTAAAATATTTTCTGATTTTAAATGCTAGTAATTTATGTCAAATATATTATCTTTTGTATCAACCCAAAAATTTCGAAATCTCGTAAGAGTTAATCCATGATTTTTGGGAATTTTATAAAAAAATTTAAATATTTTTGGTAAATGGTTTATTCACATTTTCAATGTATTTAAATAATGTATGAGTATATGTTTCTCTTATAATATCCTTATTTAAGCAAAAACAGAAACTTTAAAAGGAAATTCCATGATTTCTGGTTTTTTTTTAATTTTTTCACTTTATTTGATAAAATATTATTCTTACGGCTTTAAGATAGGAATAATTATTTTATTCAACGATCTTACACTCGTAGAATATTTTTTTTAATTTTTTTAAATATGTAATCCATGTCAAATTTATTATATTTTGTACTAAACCAAAAAATTCAAAATCTCGTACGTGTTAGTACATAGGTTTCTGAAAAAAATTTAAATATTTTTTTAAACGGCTTATCCTCATAATCAATTTGTGTGAGTAATGAATGAGTAGATGTTTCGTTCATAATTTTCCTTATTTATCCAAAAACTATAATGTCAAAAGTATATTTCATGATTATTTGATCAAATGGCTTTAAAACTCAAATAACTATTTTAGTCAATGATTTTTACGGGTGAAATGTTTTCGGATTAATTAAAAATAGTATTACATGTGAAATTTATTATTTTTATATCATTTCGAAAAATTCAAAATCTCATAGGTTTATGGAGTTTTTAAAATTTTAAATATTTTTGTTAGATGTTTTATATTTATCTTCAATATACGTAAATAGAATATGACTGAATGTTTCCCTAAAAAGTAAAATTTCAAAATGATATGTCACGATTTTTAGGTTATACAATTTTTTCAATTTACTTGTAAAAAATAGTAACATAATGCCTCCAAAGTACCAATAGTTATTTTATTCAGCGATTTTATACTGATAAAATATTTTCTGATTTTAAATGCTAGTAGTTTATGTCAAATATATTATCTTTTGGGGTCTTTTCTATCAACTCAAAAATTGTCCACTATTTTTTGGGAATTTTTTTAATAAATTTCAAATATTTTTGTTAAATGGGTTATTCAAAATCTTCAATATATTTTAATAATGTATAAGTAAATGTTTCTCTTATAATTATACTCACTTAACCAAGAACAAAAATTTTAGAAGGAAATTCCATGATTTCCAATTTTTTTTACTTTTTTCACTTTACTTATTAAAGTATTATTCTTATGGCTTTAAGATAGGAATAATTATTTTATTCAACGATCTTACATTGGTAGAATACTTTTTAGTTTTTTAAATATATAATCCATATCGAATTTATTATTTTTTGTACTCACCCAAAAAACACAAAATCTCGTAGGGGTTAGTGTATGGGTTTCTGAAATTTTTTAAATATTTTTCTTAAATGACTTATCCTCTACTTCAATTTATATGAGTAATGAAATAAATAAATGTTTCGTTCATAATTATCTTTATTTATCCAAAAACTATAATCTGAAAATGATATTTCATGATTATTTGATCAAATAGCTTTAAAACCTAAATAATTATTTTAGTCAATGATTTTTATTGGTGAAGTATTTTTGGATTAATAAAAAATAGTATTCCATGTGGAATCTATTATTTTTGTATCATCTCGAAAAGTTTGAAATCTCGTAAGTGTTAGTTTACGGGTTTATGGAGATTTTTTAAAATTTTAAATATTTTTGTTAGATGGCACATATACATCTTTAATGTATATGAATAGAATATGAGTGAATGTTTTCCTTAAAATTTTGTTATTTACTCCAAAACTAAAATTTCAAAATGATAGGACATAATTTTTGGGTTATTCGATTTTTTCAATTTATTTGTAAAAAATAGTAACATAATGCATACAAGGTACCAATGGTTGTTTTATTCAGCAATTTTATACTGGTAGAATATTTTCGGATTTTAAATGCTGCTAATTTATTTCAAATATATTATCTTTTATATCAACCCAAAATTTTTGAAATCTCGTAGGAGTTATTCCACGGTTTTTGAAAAAAATTTTAAAAAATTTTAAAATTTTTGTTAAATGGCTTATTAACATTTTCAATATATTTTAGTAATGTATGAGTAAAAATTTCTCTCATAATTATCCTCACTTAAGCAAAAACAAAAAAATTTAAAAGGAAATTCCATGATTTCCGATTTTTATATTTATTTCACTTAATTTGATCAAATATTATTGTTACGGTTTTAAGATAGGAATAATTATTTTATTCAATGATATTACATTGCTAGAATATTTTTTGGTTTTTTAAATATATAATCTATGTCAAATTTATTATCTTTTGTACCAACCCAAAAAAATCAAAATCTGGTATTGGTTAGTTCATGAGTTTCTGAATTTTTAAAATATTTTTGGTAAATGGTTTATCCTCCAATTCAATTTATGTGAGTAATGAATGAGTAAATGTTTCGTTTACAATTATCCTCATTTATCCAAAAAATATAATGTCAAAAGGATATTTAATGATTATTTAATCAAATGGCTTTAAAACCCAAATAACTATTTTAGTCAATGATTTTTATTGGTGAAATATTTTCGGATTAATAAAAAATAGTATTACATGTGAAATTTTTTATTTTTTGTATCATCTCGAAAAATTTAAAATCTCGTATATGTTAGTTCACGGATTTATGGAAATCTTTTAAAAAATTTAAATATTTTTGTTAGATGGTTTATATATATTTTCAATGTATGTGAATAGAATATAACTGATTGTTTACCTAAAATTATGCTCATTTGCCCAAAAATTAAAATTTCAAAATGATATGTCATGATTTTTGGATTATTCCATTTTTTCAGTTTACTTTTAAAAACTAATAATATAATGCTTCCAATAAACAATTAATTGTTTTATTCAGCGATTTTATATTAGTAGCATATTTTCTGATTTTAAATGCTAGTAATTTATGTCAAATATATTATCTTTTATATCAATCCAAAAATTTTAAAATCTTCTAAGGATTAGTCCACGGTTTTTGGAAAATTTTTTAAAAAACTTAAATATTTTTTTTAAATGGCTTATTCATATCTTCAATGTATTTTACTAATATATGAGTAAATATTTCTCTCATAACTATCCTCGCTTAACCAAAAACAAAAATTTTAAAAAGACATTCCATGACTTCAGATTTTTTTGTTTGCACTTTATTTCTTAAGAATATTATTCTTATGGCTTTAATATAGGAATAATTATTTTATTCAATATCTTACATTGGTGAAATATTTTTTGGTTTTTTTAAGTTTGTATTGCAGGTCGAATTTATTATTTTATGTACTAACCCAAAAAACTCGAAATTTCGTAAGGGTTATTGCATGGGTTTCTGAAATTTTTTAAAACATTTTTTGTTAAATGGGTTATCTTCTACTTCAATTTATGTGAGTAATGGATAAGTAAATTTTTTGTTTATAATTGTCCTCATTAATCCAAAAACTATAATCTCAAAAGGATATTTTATGATTTTTTGATCAAATGGCTTTAAACACACAAATAACTATTTAGTCAATGATTTTTATTGGTGAAATGTTTTTGGATTAATAAAAAACATGTGCAATTTATTATTTTTTGTATCATCTCAAAAAATTCAAAATCTCGAAGATATGGGTTTATGGAGATTTTTTTAAAATTCATCTTTAATGTATGTGAATAGAATATGAGTGAATGTTTCTATTAAAATTGTGTTTATTTGTCCAAAAACTAAAATTCCAGAATGATATGTCATGATTTTTGGGTTATTCGATTTTTTTCAATTTAGTTGTAATTAATAGTAACATAATGCCTCCAAGGTACCAATAGTTGTTTTATTCAGAGATTTTATATTGCTAGAATATTTTTTGATTTTAAATGCTAGTAATTTATGTCGAATATATTATATTTTGTATCAACCCAAAATTTTGAAATGTCCACGGTTTTTGAGAATTTTTAAAAAAAATAAATATTTTTATTAAATGGCTTATTCACATCTTCAATGTGTTTTAGTAATGTATGAGTAAATGTTTCTATCATAATTATCTTCACTTAATCAAAAACAAAATTTTATTAAAAAAAATTCCATGATTTCCGATTTTTTTTCACTTTATTTGTTAAGAATATTATTCTTATGGCTTTCAGATACGAATAATTATTTTAATCAATGATCTTACATTGGTAAAATATTTTTTGGTTTTTTTAAATATGTAATCCAAATCAAATTTATTATCTTTTGTAGCAATTAAAAAAAACTCGAAATATCGTAGAGGTTAGTACATGGGTTTTTATAAGTTTTTAAAATATTTTTGTTAAATGGCTTATCCTATACTTTAATTTATGTGAATAATGAATGAAAAAATATTTCGTTTATAATTATTCTCATTTATCCAAAAACTATAATATCAAAAGGATATTTCATGATTTTTTATCAAATGGCCTTAAAATCCAAATAACTATATTATTCAATGATTGTTATTGTTGAGATGTTTTTGGATTAATGAAAAATAGTATTCCATCTCGAATTTAGAATTTTTTGTATCATCTCAAAAAATTTGAAATCACGTACATGTTAGTTCACGAATTTATGGAGATTTTTTAAAATTTTAAATATTTTTGTTAGATTTCTTATATACATTTTCAATGTATGTGAATAGAATATTAGTGAATGTTTCCCTAAAAGTTGTGCTCATTTGTCCAAAAACTAAAATTTTAAAATAATATGTAATGATTTTGGGTTATTCGGTTTTTTCAATTTACTTGTAAAAATAGTAACATAATGCCTCCAAGGTAACAATAGTTGTTTTATTCAGCGATTTTATATTGGTAGAATATTTTCTATTGTTAAATGCTAGTAATTTATGTCACATATATTATCTTTTATATCAATCCAAAAATTTCAAAATCTCATAGGGTTTTGAAATTTTTTTAAAAAAAATTAATATTTTTGTTAAATGGCTTATTCACCTATTCAATGTGTTTTAGTAATATATGAGTAAATATTTCTCTTATAATTATCTCCAATTAAGCAAAAATAAAAAATTTAAAATGAAATTCCATGAATTCTGATTTTTTTATGCTTTATTTGTTAAGAATATTATTCTTATGGCTTTAAGATAGGAATAATTATTTTATTTAATGATTTTACATTGGTAGAATATTTTTCGGTTTTTTTAAATATGTAATTCATGTCGAATTTATTACTTTTTATATCAAACCAAAAAAATTCAAAATTTCGTAGGGATTAGTCAATGGGCTTCTGAAATCTTTTTAAATATTTTTGTTAACTGGCTTATTCTCTACTTCAATTTATGTGAGTAATAAATGAGTAAATATTTCATTCATAATTATCCTCATTTATCCAAAAACTATAATCTCAAAAGGATACTTTATGATTTTTTGATCAAATGGCTTTAAAACCCAAATAACTATTTTAGTCAATGATTTGTATTGGTGAAATTTTTTTGGATTTTTAATGAAATAGTATTCCATGTCAAATTTATTTTTTGTATCATCTCAATAAATTTGAAATTCTCGTATGCCACGAGTTTATGGAAATTTTTTTTTAATTTTTAAATATTTTTGTTAGATGGCTTATATATATTTTCAATATATGTAAATAGTATATGAGTGAATGTTTCCCTCAAAATGATGCTTATTTGCCAAAAAACTAAAATTTCAAAATGGTATGTCATGATTTTTGGATTACTCAATTTTTTATTTTACTTATAAATAATAGTAACGTAATGCCTCCAAGGTATCAGTAGATGTTTTAGTTAGCGATTTTATATTGGTAGAATATTTTTTGATTTCAAATGATAGTAATTTATGTCAAATATATTATACTTTTTATCAACCCAAAAATTTCAAAATCTTGTAGGGGTTAGTGTACATATTTAAATATTTTTGTTAGATAACTTATATACATCTTTAATGTATGTGAATAGTATATGAGTGAATGTTTCAGCTCCAAATTTTTCTCATTTGCTTAAAAACTAAAATTTCAATATGATATGTTATGATTTTTGGATTATTCGATTTGTTTCATTTTACTCGTAAATAATAATAACATATTGCCTCCAAGATACCAATAGCGATTTTAGTGAACCATTTTATATTGGTAGAATATTTTCTGATTTTAAATGCTTGTAATCTATGTCAAATATATTATCTTTTGTATCAACTCAAAAATTTTGAAATGTAGTAGAAGTTAGTCCACGGTTTTTGGAAATTTAAAAAAAATTATTTTGTTAAATGGTTTATTCACTTCTTTATTGTATTTTAGTAATATATGAGTAAATTTTTCGCTCATAATTATTGTCACTTAACCAAAAACATAAATTTCAAAAGGAAATTTCATGACTTTTATTTTTGTTTTTATTTTTTTTTACTTTATTTGATAATAATATTAATCTTATGGCTTTAAGATATAAATAAATATTTTAATCAACGATCTTACAAAGGTATAATGTTTTCGGATTTTTTAAATATGTAATCGCGAACTTATTATGTTTTGTACCAACGCAAAAAACTTGAAATGTCGTATAGGTTAGTTCATGAGTTTTTGAAAATTTATTAAATATTTTTGTTAATTGACTTATCCATTTCTTTCTATCTTTTTGGGACTATAATAACCTTCGTAAAAGAAGAACGTTTTAGCTAGAACTAAAACTACATACGTTATTTGAATGAGAAAGAAGGAAAGTATAAAAAAAGTGCTTCTTTGCATAACGGGCCGTTTACTAATGAAGTATATGAGGTTTCAAACTTTCGAAATACATCAGTAAAGTAATTGCATAGAAGATAACAAATGAAAAGACATCGAAAAAAGGAACCAGAGAGTCAGTCAATTTGGACAAGTCTTACATGCGAATGCAAACAAATGATTATAATGATGTGTGACTAATGAGATCAGGAGGAGCAACAGCCTGACTGCTGATTCACAGGCTGTCCCCGGATCTGGACGGTCGGTGGTTTGGCACCTCCACCTGGTTGGCTAGCCATTCTTCAATAGAATAACAAAAACGATTTTAAGTATGAAAATAACAAAGGTTCAAGGAGGTTCAAAAGTAGAATCTTAGTTCTAACCTTGTCTTAATTGCAGCAGTCATAGCCATGAAAGCTTCTTCCACGTTGGTTGCATTTTTAGCACTTGTTTCCAAGAATGGGATTCCAATTTCATCTGCAAAAGCCTGTGACACGAGGGGACATGCAACAATGTCATTATCTTTTAGAAAAGGTATAGAGAGGTCACTGGTTTTGTTTGTTACCTACCTTAGCTGCCTCAGTGGATACAACTTTCTGTGATGTGAGATCGTTTTTGTTCCCAACCAGTAGCTTGTTCACGTTCTCACTAGCATAACGGTCGATTTCACTCAGCCATTGTTTGACGTTGTTGAAGCTCTCTTGGTCCGTGACATCATAAGTGACCTGCCAAGACAGAAAATTGTGAGGGAGAACCAAATGATGGCTGTATAAGCAGATGACTGCTTGCTGAGACTGAGTACATACAATGATTCCATGAGCTCCTCTGTAATAGCTGCTAGTGATTGTCCTGAAACGTTCCTGACCTGCTGTGTCCCACTGGATACACAACGATTACCAAAACAAGAGTGATTTCTCCAAAATGGTAACTGATTTTTGTTGCATACACAGGACAAGAACACACTTACGATCTGGAGTTTGATTGTCTTTCCGTCTTGTTCGACTGTGCGAATTTTCTGCATCACATCATTAGTAAAGATTAATGCTTGTTTTATTATTTTTTCGTTTCCAGTATATAAATGCCATGAATTATACTTACGAAGTCAACACCAATGGTGCTTATGTAGCTATCCAGGTAAGAATCGTCCTGTACACATAAAATTGGGAGATAATAAGAACACAATGAGCAACATGATACTACAGTAGAAATGTAAAATGAGAACTAAGCGGAAACTCAATCGAGCAACAAGTATTGAACTACAACTCTTCAAGGACACATAATTCTGTTTTTTTGTCTGTGTGTTTGATGCGAAAATGATAAATTCAGGCAACGTGTAGCTGAGAAAGAAACTAGAGACTTACAGCAAATCTTAGAAGCAAGCACGATTTTCCCACACCAGAATCACCGATAAGAAGAAGCTTGAAGAGATAGTCACTGCAACAAGAGGATAAACCATAAAAAGGAAATAAGGGTAAACATCAATCTCAGTCTCAATCATCATAAACAAATAAAGATTTCCTGTTGCCATGTTTCACTCCTATATTAGGAATTAAAGAAATGTCAATGAATTTTGTTCCCAAAACAAAACTATGAATCCTAAGAATCAGATTAAAGGAACACAACAGCCTACGATAATCACTTGCAGATCTCGATCGAATTTCCCTGGATCTAACCTATAATAAGATCCATGGAACGAGAATCCAAACATGATGTCGATCAGGCAAAAATATAATAAAAAGACCTTAAAAAAAAAAGAAATTTGGGTAGATCGTTAAACAAGCCTACGAACCAACAAATATCCAAAGCAAACTGAAGAAAAACGAAAAAATCGGGTCGATCCGAATCACAGATGTATCAAATAACGAGAAGAGAAATTTCTTACTATTCAGGATTCATTGCTTGTATCGTATCTAGATAGACCTCACAACGAGAATCTGGCGATAAAAGGAATCTCCGGCGATAATTCAGATGTCGTCGTCGGAATACGAAACGAGAGAGACGTAATCGGAGATGGTGAATGTCTATCTTATATAATACTAGAAATGGACCGTAGTCGGCGTTTTATTACTTTATTCGAATTTGATATTTATAGATATGTTTTTAATAATTAACTAGGATAGTACTATACACAGGAATTTTTTTAAATATTTTAATATTTATATTTAGATAAATTTTTAAATAAAATACAAAAACAAGATATATTTTTTTAATGTTATCCATAATTTTAATTTTTATAAAGATTTTTTAATTCCATTGAAAATCTCGATTTATTTTTGAAATTATTAATAAATAATAAATAAATATTTTAATTTTTAAAATAAACATCATTATATTTTCAGAAATTTTTCATAAATAATATACAGAGTGTATAAATAACTTATTTGTTAATCATCCAAAAATAAATTCAAACTTTTCAAAACAAATTTCAAACCATTCATATAATAGTAAGAAAATCATCAATGATTTTTTATTTAATTTTACACCGCTAAATTCATTTACAATAGTATAAAAAGAAATACATTAAATCTACTATATATAAGAATAACATAAAAATCTTTTAAATTTATATATATAAACTATTTAATTATTGTATTAAATTATTGATTACAATAAATAGATTTAATGAAATTTGACACATTTGTTTGTTTGGTATAAATATATTATATTGTGCTATTACAAAATTTTTTGTAATATGTTTTAATTAAATTAATAAAATTAGCAGTTTTAATTTATTTTTGATATTATAAAATACATTTATATATAAAATAGTCATAATAAAAATAATTATTAATAATTCGAACTTAATGTTAGAAACAAATGATATAATATAAAATTTTATTTGGAAATATATTGATTATGTTTGAAAATTAAATTCATTAATTTAAATTAAGGAATATTGGTTGATGTGTAATTAATGATTTTTTATTAATTTAATTATAAAAATGGTGAAAGTGAATATGGTGATGACACATCAACAAATTTGAATATATATATAAAATATGTGACCAAAAAAAAGATATGTTTTTAATAATTAAATAAATTAAAATTTCTATTTTAACAATAGATTTAAGTTATTATCAAAATATTGGATTCTTTACTTTTAGAAGAAATTAGATAAATAGCATTGAGAAAATTCAAAATTAAGAAAATAGCAACAAATTTTTAATAATGTATTTGTATTGTTCACTTTATATGAAATAGACGAAATTACTCCCACACGTAATTCGACAGTGACTGATACAATATACGATTGTAATATGATGTATGTTGCATGTGTAACCCGAGACTTGATTTGGACCGTTAAATTTTATCAAAACACCGCATTCATTAAATATTCAAAATTTACTAAAAATTTGTATGTAACATCAAGATGTGATGTCGCCTATTAGTATATAAGTTACAACAAGATTTAAACGGTATATAAAAAAGATTAGGGTGGTGTAAAAACTAATGTATATGTTATAATTTTTTTTATATGTATATAAAATATATTAGTGATAACATTTATGTTAACGATGCAAATAATAATATATATGGTAATACATGTGGTGGTATTGATGATCATATATATTTTTCATACGATTAACAGATCTTATATCTAAGTAATCGATTTTCTCAATAATAGATTGTATTTGTTATGTATAATAACATTATTAATATTAACTATTATTTTTTATTCGAAGGTGTTTGATAATGTTAAACCACAACTAAGGTATTGTATTTTGCATATACAATATATGCATTAGATATCTTCTTCGCAATCGTATATTAATCGTATATTAATCGTATATTAATCACATTATATTAATTTTGGTTTCGCTGACTAAATCAGTTATTGGTACCATGAAGCTATTAGGTTACTATTATTTACAAGTAAACTGAAAAAATGAACAATCCAAAAAGCATGACATATCATTTTGAAAGTTTAATTTTTTCGGCAAATGAGCATAATTTTAAGCGAAACATTCACCCATGTACTATTTATATTCATTGAAAAAATATATAAACCATCCAAAATTTTTTTTTAAATTATTTTTAAAAAATCCAAAAACCCGTGTATTATCTACCCCTATGAGATTTCGAGTTTTTTAGTTTGATACAAAAGATAATATATTTGACATAGATTACTATGTTTTTTAAATTAAAAAACATTCTACCAATATAAAATCGTTGAGTAAAACAATTATTGATGCCATGAAGCCAATAAGTTACTATTATTTACAAGTAAACTAAAAAATAGAATAATCAAAAAATCATGATATATCATTTTGAAATTTTAGTTTTTGGGCAAATGAGTATCATTTTAAGCGAAATATTCACTCATACATTATGCACATACTTTGGAAGACGTATATTGGCCATCTCACAAAAAATATATAAAACTTTTAAAAAATTCCAAAAATCCTTGGATTAACTCGTACAAGATTTCGAGTTTTCAGCGTTGATACGAAAGATAATATATTTGATAAATATTACTATTTTAAAAAAATCAGAAAATATTCTACCAATAAAATCGTTGACTAAATCAGTTATTGGTACCATGGAGTCATTAGGTTACTATTATTTACAAGTAAAATAAAAAAATCGAATAATCCAAAAATCATGATATATCATTTTGAGATTTTAGTTTTTGTGCAAATTTTGAAGAAAACATTTACTTATACACTATACACATATATTGAATATATATAAGCTATCAAAAAAAATTTTAATTTTTTAAAATTTTCATAAACCTGTGGCCTCTACGAGATTTCGAATTTTTTGAGATGATACAAAAGATAAAAAATTATACATGGTTTACAATTTTTTTAAAAAATCAGAAAACATTTCATGAGTATAAATCATTGACTAAAATAGTTATTCGTACTTTAAAACCATTAGATAAAAATTCATGAAATATCATTTTGAGATTTAGTTTTTAAAAAACAAAAAACTTGTGTACTAACCCATACGAGATTTCAATTTTTTCGAGATGATACTAAATATAATAAATTCAACATAAAATACTATTTTTAAAAAATTAGAAAAAATTGCACCAATATAAATCATTGACTAAAATAGTTATTCATACTTTAAAACCATTTGATCAAAAAAATCATGTAATATCCTTTTGAAATTTTAGATTTTGGATAATGAGGATAATTATGAACAAAAAATTTAACCATTCATTAATCACATAAATTGAAAAAGTGGATAAGGTATTTAACAAAAATATTAAAAAAATTCTCAAACATCATGTACCCCTATGAGATTTCGAATTTTTTGGGTTAGTACAAATTAAAGATAATAAATTAGTCATGGATTACATTTTTTAAAATACCAAAAACATTCTAACAATATAAGATCGTTGACAAAAATAGTTATTTCTATCTTAAAACCATAAGAATAATATTCTTAACAAATAAAGTGAAAAAAATAAAAAAAAATGAAAATCATGTAATATCCTTTTGAAATTTTTGTTTTAGGTTAATTGAAGATAATTATGAGAGAAAAATTTATCCATATATTACTAAAGTATATTGTAGATTTGTATAAGTCATTTAACAAAAATATTAAAGAAATTAAAATAATTCTCAAAACCCATGGATTAACCTTTAGGAGATTTCGAAGTTTTATGTTGATACAAAAGATAATATATTTGACATAGATTATTATATTTTAAAAATCAGAAAACTTTCTACCAATATAAAATCGCTCACCAAAACAGCTATTGGTACTTTGGAGGCATTAAGTTAATATTATTTGAAAGTAAAATGAAAAAAATCGAATAATCATAAAATTATGACATATCATTTTAAAATTTTAATTTGTGGGCAAATGAGCATAATTTTGAGCAAAACATTAACTTATACACTATTCACATAAATTGAAAATAAATAAGTCATCTAACAAAAAAATTTTAAAAAATTTAAAAAAATTCCATAAACCTGTGTACTAACTTTTACGAGATCTGAATTTTTTGAGATGATACAGAAGAAAATGAATTCGACATGGAATACTATTTTAAAAAAAAAATCAAAATACATTTCACCAATTTAAATCATTGATGAAATATTAATTCATAATTTAAAGGCATTTGATAAAAAAATCATGTAATATCTTTTTGAGATTTTAATTTTTGGATAAATGAGGATAATTATGAACGTAACATTTATCATTCTTTAGTCACATAAATTGAAAAAATAGATACGCCATTTGACAAAAATATTTTAAAAAAAATTCCAAAACTTGTTGACACCCTACGAGATTTCAAGTTTTTTAGGTTGATAAAAATAGAATAAATTGGATCTGAATTACATATTTAAAAAACCAAAAAAACATTCTACCAATATAAGATCATTGACTAAAATAATTATTCCTATCTTAAGCCATAAGATTAATATTCTTAACAAGTAAAGTGAAAAAAAAAATATAAAAACAAATCTAAAGTCGTGGAATATCTTTTTGCAATTTTTTTGGTTGAATTAAGGATAATTATGAGCGAAACATTTTTCCATGCATTACTAAAATATATTGTAAATGTGTATAAGCTATTTAACAAAAAAAATTTTAATTTTTAAAAATTCCCAAAAACCTCGGACTAACCCATAGGAGATTTCGAGTTTTTCGGGTTGATATAAAAGATAATATATTTAACATAGATTACTAACTTTTAAAAATCAGAGAACATTCTACCAATACAAAATCGCTCAGTAAAACAACAATGGGTACCTTGGATGCATTAGGTTACTATTACTTAAAAGTAAAAATAAAAAAATCGAATAATCCAAAAGTCATTACTAATCATTTTGAAATTTTAATTTTTGGGAAAATAAGCATAATTTTGAGGAAAACATTCACTTATACACTATTCACATACATTGAATATGTATATAAGCCATCTAACAAAAATATTAAAAATATTAAAAAAATTTCATAAACCCGTAATCTGACTCCTACGAGATTTCAAATTCTTTGAGATGAAAGATAATAAATTCGACATGTATTACTGTTTTTTTAAATCAGAAATAATTTCACCAATATAAAATCATTGATTAAAATAGTTATTCATACTTTAAAACCATTTGATCAAAAAAATCATGGAATATCTTTTTGAGATTTTAGTTTTTCGATAAATATGGATAATTATGAGCGAAAAAATTACTCATTCATTACTCACATAAATTAAATAAGTGGATACGCCATTTGACCAAAATATTTAAAAAAATTTTCCCTACGAGATTTCAAGTTTTTTCGATTGGTATAAAAGATAATAAATTGGACTTGGATTACATATTTTTTTAAACGGAAAAACATTCTACCAATATAAGATCATTGGCTAAAATAGTTATTTCTATCTTAAAGCCACAAGAGTAATATTCTTAACAAATAAAGTGAAAAAAAATCAAAAATCAAAATAAAAAATCATGGAATATCTTTTTGAATTTTTGGTTTTCAGTTAATTGTGGATAATTATGAGCAAAACATTTGTGCATACATTACTAAAATATATCGTACATGTGTATAAGTAACTAAACAAAAATATTTAAGAAATTTTAAAAAAAATCCCAATCACCGTGAACTAACCCTTAGGAGATTTCGAGTTTTTCTAGATTATACAAAAGATAATATATTTGATATAGATTACTATCTTTTACAAATCAGAAAACATTCTACCAATATAAAATCACTCACTAAAACAGCTTAGGGTACCTTGGAGACATTAGGTTACTATTACTTACAAATAAAATGAAAAACAAATGGAATAATCCAAAAATCATGATTTATCATTTTGAATTTTAGTTTTTGGGCAAATGAGCATAATTTTGAGCTAAACATTTATCTATACACTATTCACAAACATTAAAAATGTATATAAGCCACAAGAGTAATATTCTTAACAAATAAAGTGAAAAAAAAATCAAAAATCAAAATAAAAAATCATGGAATATCTTTTTGAATTTTTGGTTTTCAGTTAATTGTGGATAATTATGAGCAAAACATTTGTGCATACATTACTAAAATATATCGTACATGTGTATAAGTAACTAAACAAAAATATTTAAGAAATTTTAAAAAAAAATCCCAATCACCGTGAACTAACCCTTAGGAGATTTCGAGTTTTTCTAGATTATACAAAAGATAATATATTTGATATAGATTACTATCTTTTACAAATCAGAAAACATTCTACCAATATAAAATCACTCACTAAAACAGCTTAGGGTACCTTGGAGACATTAGGTTACTATTACTTACAAATAAAATGAAAAACAAATGGAATAATCCAAAAATCATGATTTATCATTTTGAATTTTAGTTTTTGGGCAAATGAGCATAATTTTGAGCTAAACATTTATCTATACACTATTCACAAACATTAAAAATGTATATAAGCCATCTAACAAAAATATTTAAAATGTTAAATTTTTCAAAAAAACCATGCACTAAAACATACGAGATTTTTTGAATTATTTGAGATGATATAAAAGATAATAGACATAAAATACTATTTTTAAAAAAAATTAGAAAACATTTCACCAACATATATCATTGACGAAAATAGATATCCATACTTTAAAGTCATTTGATCAAAAAATCATGAAATATTCTTTTAAACTTTTAGTTTTTCTGGATAAATGAGGATAATTATGAACCAAATATTTACCTATTCATTAGTCACATAAATTGCAGAAATAGAGATGCCATTTTACAAAAATATTTAAATTTTTTCCAAAACTCGTGTATTAACTCCTATGAGATTTTGAGTTTTTTTGGGTTGGTACAAACAAAAGATAATAAATTCTACCTCAATTACATATTTAAGAAAACCAAAAAACATTATACCAATATAAGAACGTTGACTAAGAAAATTATTTCTATCTTAAAGACATAACATTAATATTCTTAACAAATAAAGTGCAAAAAAAATAAAAATCGAAAGTGATGGAATATCCTTTTGAAATTTTTGTTTTTGGTTAAATGAGGATATTTATGTGCAAAACATTTACCCATACATTACCAAAATACATTCTAGATGTGTATAAGCCATTTAACAAAAATATTTAAATTTTTTAAAAATTTTCCAAAAATCGTGAACTAACACCTAGAATATTTTGAGTTTTTCAGTTTGATACATAAGATAATATATTTGACATATGTTACTATCTTTTAAAAATTAGAAAATATTCTACCAATATAATATCGCTCAGTAAAACAGGTATGGGTACCTTGAGATATTAGGTTACTATTACTTACAACTAAAATGAAAAAATCATATAATCCAAAAATTATGACTTATTATTTTGAAATTTTAGTTTTTGGGCAAATGAACATAATTTTGAGCGAAACATTCATGAATATACTATTCACATATATTGAAAATGTGTATAAGTCATCTAACAAAAATATTTAAAATTTTAAAAAACTTCTATAAACCCGTCGAATAATTCATACAAGATTTTGATTTTTTCGAAATAATACAACAGATAATAAATTCGAAATGGATTACTTTTTTTAAATTAGAAAACATTTCACCAATATAAGATCATTGACTAAAATTAGTTATTCGTACTTTAAAGCTATTATATCAAAAAATCATGAAATACTTTTTTTAAATTTTAGTATTTCAATAAATGAGAATAATTATGAACGAAATATTTACCCATTCATTAGTCATATAAATTGAAGAAGTGGATAAGCCTTATAACATAAATATTTAAAAAAATCTTCCTAAACCCATGGAATAATAATCCCAACGAGATTTCGAGTTTTTTTGGGTTGTTACAAAAGATAATAAATTCGACCTAGGTTATATATTTTTAAAAACAAAATATTCTACCAATATAAAATCGTTGAGTAAAATATTTATTTATATCTTAAAACCATAAGATTAATATTTTTAACAAGTGAAAAAAATCAAAAAATCATGGAATATCTTTTAAAAAATTTTGTTTTTGGTTAAAGGAAGATAATTATGGGAAAAATTTTACCCATACATTACTAAAATACATTGAAGATTTGTATAAGATACTTAACAAAAATATTTAAGAAATTAAATAAAAATATCTAAAAACAATGAACTAACCCCCTACAAGATTCCGAATTTTTCTAGTTGATATAAAAGATAATATATTTGACATAGATTACTATCTTTTAGAAATCAGAAAACATTTTACCAATATAAAATCGTTGATTAAAACAGTTATTGGTACTTTGGAGTCACATTAGGTTACTATTATTTATAAAAACTAAAAAATTGAATAATCCAAAAATCATGATATTTCATTTTGCAATTTTAGTTTTTGAACAAATGAACATAATTTTGAACGAAACATTCACTCATACACTATTCATATATATTGAAGATGTATATAAGCCATCTAACAAAATATTTAAAATTTTAAAAAATTTCCAAAAATCCGTGTAGTAATCCTTACGAGATTTCAAATTTTTTGAGATAATACAAAAGATAATAAGTTTGACATAAAATACTTTTTTGTAATCAAAAAATATTTCACCAATGTAAATCATTGACTAAAATAGTTATTCGTACTTTAAATCGAGGAAAATGGTCAATTCAAACTGAACAATCTTCATCGTGTGTTTTTTACAATTGTGAGACCCCAATGCAGATTTCAGCATTTATCTCTTAATAATTCAAAATTTAGACACAGCCTAATAAATATGTGCCTTTTTATATTTTCGTTAACGGAATCTGATTTCCGTTAATATTGGCTGACGTGGTATAGGACGTGGACGACATAGGTGACGTAGCAGTGCATGCGCAGTAAAACGACATTGTTTCTCATAATACATGTTTTTCTCTTCTTTCTCCATTCTCAATCGCGATAAAGGTTTGGTATTGAAGATTTTCCAAAAACGAAACCTTTCGGAAATTAACACCGTAATTGCGATTGAGAAAGGAAGAAAAAGAGAAAAAACATGTGGTATGAGAAACGACGTTGTTTTGATCGACTAAAACAATGTCGTTTTACTGCACACGTATTGCAACATCATCCAACATGTCTATGTATTATGACACGTCAGTTAGTATTAACGGAAACCAGATTATTTTAACGGAAATATCAAAAAAATCACATACTTATTAGACCGTGTATAAATTTTGAATTATTAAAAAATAAATGTTAAAATCCGTAGTACGCTCTCATAATTATATTAAAACATACTATAAATATTATTTAAATTGAAATTGAACATTTTTTCTCAAATATCGTGTATGAAAATGTTTTGCATTGTCCGATGTAGAGTTTTCCATCTCCGAATATAATGGTGAGATATTCCGTCTTTGGCATTTTGCTTCCATCAATATTTTCGAAATCGTCTATGTTAAAACAGATCCATCCGATGCCAAAATTATTGTCGGTGTCTTTTCAAAGAACCGTCAATACGATAACTCAATCCAATAATTGTATATTTATATTAATCCAATTGAACTTGCACGAAACTGCTCCACTGTTAGAATTATGAGTAAAAAATATCTAAAAACCTTAGATAGAAAACATACTAATTTCATTATGAACGAAAGTAATCCAAAAAGGTAACAAATAAAAACTATAATCTATTAACTAATAGCATGTGAAAGTGGGGAAGAAGAGAATACAGCTGTTTCCGCCGCTCTCTCTTTCTTTCCCATTCAAGAAAGTTGTTCATTTCCACCGCCCACCTTCTCTCTTCTCTCTTCCTCTCTCTCTTTCTTTTTATTTATTCTTTTTTTTTTACTCTATTATTATTAGCATCTTCTTCTTCGAATTGCTTTTTCTATTATTAATAATTCTGTATATATAACTCAATTGCTTCTTCTTCACATTTACAATTTTGTAGTACTTTTAATTTGTGTAGTGTATTTGGTAAAATGGTAATGAGAAGTGCAAAAGTTATTGTTTAATGTAAGGTGAGAGGTGTTGAAGAGTGTATAATGTCTAAGACAGTAAGTTACATCAATATGTGATGTCGCCTATTAGTATATAAGTTACAACAAGATTTAAACGGTATATAAAAAAGATTAGGGTGGTGTAAAAACTAATGTATATGTTATAATTTTTTTTATATGTATATAAAATATATTAGTGATAACATTTATGTTAACGATGCAAATAATAATATATATGGTAATACATGTGGTGGTATTGACGATCATATATATTTTTCATACGATTAACAGATCTTATATCTAAGTAATCGATTTTCTCAATAATAGATTGTATTTGTTATGTATAATAACATTGTTAATATTAACTATTATTTTTTTATTCGAAGGTATTTGATAATGTTAAACCACAAAGTATTGTATTTTGCATATACAATATATGCATTAGATATCTTCTTCGCAATCGTATATTAATCGTATATTAATCACATTATATTAATTTTGGTTTCGCTGACTAAATCAATTATTGGTACCATGAAGCCATTAGGTTACTATTATTTACAAGTAAACTGAAAAAAATGAACAATCCAAAAAGCATGACATATCATTTTGAAAGTTTAATTTTTTCGGCAAATGAGCATAATTTTAAGCGAAACATTCACCCATGTACTATTTATATTCATTGAAAAAATATATAAACCATCGAAAAAATTTTTTTAAATTATTTTTAAAAAATCCAAAAACCCGTGTATTATCTACCCCTATGAGATTTCGAGTTTTTTAGTTTGATACAAAAGATAATATATTTGACATAGATTACTATGTTTTTTAAATTAAAAAACAATCTACCAATATAAAATCGTTGAGTAAAACAATTATTGATGCCATGAAGCCAATAAGTTACTATTATTTACAACTAAAAAATAGAATGATCAAAAAATCATGATATATCATTTTGAAATTTTAGTTTTTGGGCAAATGAGTATCATTTTAAGCGAAATATTCACTCATACATTATGCACATACTTTAGAAGACGTATATTGGCCATCTCACAAAAAATATATAAAACTTTTAAAAAATTCCAAAAATCCTTGGATTAACTCGTACAAGATTTCGAGTTTTCAGCGTTGATACGAAAGATAATATATTTGATAAATATTACTATTTTAAAAAAATCAGATAATATTCTACCAATAAAATCGTTGACTAAATCAGTTATTGGTACCATGGAATCATTAGGTTACTATTATTTACAAGTAAAATGAAAAAATCGAATAATCCAAAAATCATGATATATCATTTTGAGATTTTAGTTTTTGTGTAAATTTTGAAGAAAACATTTACTTATACATTATACACATATATTGAATATATATATAAGCTATCAAAAAAAAAAAAATTTAAATTTTTTAAAATTTTCATAAACCTGTGGCCTCTATGAGATTTTGAATTTTTTGAGATGATACAAAAGATAAAAAACTATACATGGTTTACAATTTTTTAAAAAAATCAGAAAACATTTCATGAGTATAAATCATTGACTAAAATAGTTATTCGTACTTTAAAACCATTAGCTAAAAATTCATGAAATATCCTTTTGAGATTTAGTTTTTAAAAAACAAAAAACTTGTGTACTAACCCATACGAGATTTCAAATTTTTCGAGATGATACTAAATATAATAAATTCAACATAAAATACTATTTTTAAAAAATTAGAAAAAATTGCACCAATATAAATCATTGACTAAAATAGTTATTCATACTTTAAAACCATTTGATCAAAAAAATCATGTAATATCCTTTTGAAATTTTAGATTTTGGATAATGAGGATAATTATGAACAAAAAATTTAACCATTCATTAATCACATAAATTGAAAAAGTGGATAAGGTATTTAACAAAAATATTAAAAAAATTCTCAAACATCATGTACCCCTATGAGATTTCGAATTTTTTGGGTTGGTACAAAAGATAATAAATTAGTCATGGATTACATTTTTTAAAATACCAAAAACATTCTAACAATATAAGATCGTTGACAAAAATAGTTATTTCTATCTTAAAACCATAAGAATAATATTCTTAACAAATAAAGTGAAAAAAATAAAAAAAAATGAAAATCATGTAATATCCTTTTGAAATTTTTGTTTTAGGTTAATTGAAGATAATTATGAGAGAAAAATTTATCCATATATTACTAAAGTATATTGTAGATTTGTATAAATCGTTTAACAAAAATATTAAAGAAATTAAAATAATTCTCAAACCCCATGGATTAACCGTTAGGAGATTTGGAAGTTTTATGTTGATACAAAAGATAATATATTTGACATAGATTATTATATTTTAAAAATCAGAAAACTTTCTACCAATATAAAATCGCTCACCAAAACAGCTATTGGTACTTTGGAGGCATTAAGTTAATATTATTTGAAAGTAAAATGAAAAAAATCGAATAATCATAAAATTATGACATATCATTTTAAAATTTTAATTTGTGGGCAAATGAGCATAATTTTGAGCAAAACATTAACTTATATACTATTCACATAAATTGAAAATAAATAAGTCATCTAACAAAAAAATTTTAAAAAATTCCATAAACCTGTGTACTAACTTTTACGAGATCTGAATTTTTTGAGATGATACAGAAAAAAATGAATTCGACATGAAATACTATTTTTAAAAAAAAAATCAAAATACATTTCACCAATTTAAATCATTGATGAAATATTAATTCATAATTTAAAGGTATTTGATAAAAAATCATGTAATATCTTTTTGAGATTTTAATTTTTGGATAAATGAGGATAATTATGAACGTAACATTTACCATTCTTTAGTCACATAAATTGAAAAAATAGATACGCCATTTGACAAAAATATTTAAAAAAAAATTCCAAAACTTGTTGACACCCTACGAGATTTCAAGTTTTTTAGGTTGATAAAAATAGAATAAATTGGATCTGAATTACATATTTAAAAAACCAAAAAAACATTCTACCAATATAAGATCATTGACTAAAATAATTATTCCTATCTTAAGCCATAAGATTAATATTCTTAACAAGTAAAGTGAAAAAAAATATAAAAACAAATCTAAAGTCGTGGAATATCTTTTTGCAATTTTTTTTTGTTGAATTAAGGATAATTATGAGCGAAACATTTTTCCATGCATTACTAAAATATATTGTAAATGTGTATAAGCTATTTAACAAAAAAAATTTTAATTTTTAAAAATTCCCAAAAACCTCGGACTAACCCATAGGAGAGAGTTTTTCGGGTTGATATAAAAGATAATATATTTAACATAGATTACTAACTTTTAAAAATCAGAGAACATTCTACCAATACAAAATCGCTCAGTAAAACAACAATGGGTACCTTGGATGCATTAGGTTACTATTACTTAAAAGTAAAAATAAAAAAATCGAATAATCCAAAAGTCATTACTAATCATTTTGAAATTTTAATTTTTGGGAAAATAAGCATAATTTTGAGGAAAACATTCACTTATACACTATTCACATACATTGAATATGTATATAAACCATCTAACAAAAATATTAAAAATATTAAAAAATTTTCATAAACCCGTAATCTGACTCCTACGAGATTTCAAATTCTTTGAGATGAAAGATAATAAATTCGACATGTATTACTGTTTTTTTAAATCAGAAATAATTTCACCAATATAAAATCATTGATTAAAATAGTTATTCATACTTTAAAACCATTTGATCAAAAAAATCATGGAATATCCTTCTTTTGAGATTTTAGTTTTTCGATAAATATGGATAATTATGAGCGAAACAATTACTCATTCATTACTCACATAAATTAAATAAGTGGATACGCCATTTGACCAAAATATTTAAAAATTTTCCCCTACGAGATTTCAAGTTTTTTCGATTGGTATAAAAGATAATAAATTGGACTTGGATTACATATTTTTTTAAACAGAAAAACATTCTACCAATATAAGATCATTGGCTAAAATAGTTATTTCTATCTTAAAGCCACAAGAGTAATATTCTTAACAAATAAAGTGAAAAAAATAAAAAATCAAAATAAAAAATCATGGAATATCCTTTTGAATTTTTGGTTTTCAGTTAATTGTGGATAATTATGAGCAAAACATTTGTCCATAATTTAAAAAAAATCCCAATCACCGTGAACTAACCCTTAAGAGATTTCGAGTTTTTCGAGATTATACAAAAGATAATATATTTGATATAGATTACTATCTTTTACAAATCAGAAAACATTCTACCAATATAAAATCACTCACTAAAACAGCTTAGGGTACCTTGGAGACATTAGGTTACTATTACTTACAAATAAAATGAAAAAAAATGGAATAATCCAAAAATCATGATTTATCATTTTGAATTTTAGTTTTTGGGCAAATGAGCATAATTTTGAGCTAAATATTTATCTATACACTATTCACAAACATTAAAAATGTATATAAGCCATCTAACAAAAATATTTAAAATGTTAAATTTTTCAAAAAACCATACACTAAAACATACGAGATTTTTTGAATTATTTGAGATGATATAAAAGATAATAGACATAAAATACTATTTTTAAAAAAAATTAGAAAACATTTCACCAACATAAATCATTGACGAAAATGGATATCCATACTTTAAAGTCATTTGATCAAAAAATCATGAAATATTCTTTTAAACTTTTAGTTTTTCTGGATAAATGAGGATAATTATGAACCAAATATTTACCCATTCATTAGTCACATAAATTGCAGAAATAGAGATGCCATTTTACAAAAATATTTAAAATTTTTTTCCAAAACTCGTGTATTAACTCCTATGAGATTTTGAGTTTTTTTGGGTTGGTACAAACAAAAGATAATAAATTCTACCTCGATTACATATTTAAGAAAACCAAAAAACATTATACCAATATAAGAACGTTGACTAAGAGAATTATTTCTATCTTAAAGATATAAGATTAATATTCTTAACAAATAAAGTGCAAAAAAAATAAAAATCGAAAGTGATGGAATATCCTTTTGAAATTTTTGTTTTTGGTTAAATGAGGATATTTATGTGCAAAACATTTACCCATACATTACCAAAATACATTCTAGATGTGTATAAGCCATTTAACAAAAATATTTAAATTTTTTTAAAAAATTTCTAAAAATCGTGAACTAACACCTAGAATATTTTGAGTTTTTCGGTTTGATACAGAAGATAATATATTTGACATATATTACTATCTTTTAAAAATTAGAAAATATTCTACCAATATAATATCGCTCAGTAAAACAGGTATGGGTACCTTGAGATATTAGGTTACTATTACTTACAACTAAAATGAAAAAATCATATAATCCAAAAATTATGACTTATTATTTTGAAATTTTAGTTTTTGGGCAAATGAACATAATTTTGAGCGAAACATTCATGAATATACTATTCACATATATTGAAAATGTGTATAAGTCATCTAACAAAAATATTTAAAATTTTAAAAAACTTCTATAAACCCGTGGAATAACTCATACAAGATTTTGATTTTTTCGAGATAATACAACAGATAATAAATTCGAAATGGATTACTTTTTTAAATTAGAAAACATTTCACCAATATAAGATCATTGACTAAAATTAGTTATTCGTACTTTAAAGCTATTATATCAAAAAATCATGAAATTCTTTTTTTAAATTTTAGTTTTTCAATAAATGAGAATAATTGTGAACGAAATATTTACCCATTCATTAGACATATAAATTGAAGAAGTGGATAAGCCTTATAACATAAATATTTAAAAAAATCTTCCTAAACCCATGGAATAATAATCCCAACGAGATTTCGAGTTTTTTGGGTTGTTACAAAAGATAATAAATTCGACCTAGGTTATATATTTTTAAAAACAAAATATTCTACCAATATAAAATCATTGAGTAAAAATATTTATTTATATCTTAAAACCATAAGATTAATATTTTTAACAAGTGAAAAAAATCAAAAAATCATGGAATATCTTTTAAAAATTTTTGTTTTTGGTTAAAGGAGGATAATTATGGGCAAAAATTTACCCATACATTACTAAAATACATTGAAGATTTGTATAAGGTACTTAACAAAAATATTTAAGAAATTAAATAAAAATATCTAAAAACAATGAACTAACCCCCTACAAGATTCCGAATTTTTCTAGTTGATATAAAAGATAATATATTGACATAGATTACTATCTTTTAGAAATCAGAAAACATTCTACCAATATAAAATCGTTGATTAAAACAGTTATTGGTACTTTGGAGTCACATTAGGTTACTATTATTTATAAAAACTAAAAAAATTGAATAATCCAAAAATCATGATATTTCATTTTGCAATTTTAGTTTTTGAACAAATGAACATAATTTTGAACGAAACATTCACTCATACACTATTCATATATATTGAAGATGTATATAAGCCATCTAACAAAAATATTTAAAATTTTAAAAAATTTCCAAAAATCCGTGTAGTAATCCTTACGAGATTTCAAATTTTTTGAGATAATACAAAAGATAATAAGTTCGACATAAAATACTTTTTTGTAATCAAAAAATATTTCACCAATGTAAATCATTGACTAAAATAGTTATTCGTACTTTAAATCGAGGAAAATGGTCAATTCAAACTGAACAATCTTCATCGTGTGTTTTTTACAATTGTGAGACCGCAATGCAGATTTCAGCATTTATCTCTTAATAATTCAAAATTTAGACACAGCCTAATAAATATGTGCCTTTTTTATATTTCCGTTAACGGAATCCGATTTCCGTTAATATTGGCTGACGTGGTATAGGACGTGGACGGCATAGGTGACGTAGCAGTGCATGTGCAGTAAAGCGACATCGTTTCTCATAATACATGTTTTTCCCTTCTTTCTCCGTTCTCAATCGCGATAAAGGTTTGGTATTGAAGATTTTCCAAAAACGAAACCTTTCGGAAATTGACACCGTAATCGCGATTGAGAAAGAAAGAAAAAGAGAAAAAACATGTGGTATGAGAAACGACGTTGTTTTGATCGACTAAAACAATGTCGTTTTACTGCACACGTATTGCAATGTCATCTAACATGTCTATGTATTATGACACGTCAGTTAGTATTAACGGAAACCAGATTATTTTAACAGAAATATCAAAAAAATCACATATTTATTAGACCGTGTATAAATTTTGAATTATTAAAAAATAAATGTTAAAATCTGTAGTACGCTCTCATAATTATATTAAAACATACGATAAATATTATTCAAATTGAAATTGAACATTTTTTCTCAAATATCGTGTATGAAAATGTTTTGCATTGTCCGATGTAGAGTTTTCCATCTCCGAATATAATGGTGAGATATTCCGTCTTTGGCATTTTGCTTCCATCAATATTTTCGAATCGTCTATGTTAAAACAGATCCATCCGATGCCAAAATTATTGTCGGTGCCTTTTCAAAGAACCGTCAATACGATAACTCAATCCAATAATTGTATATTTATATTAATCCAATTGAACTTGCACGAAACTGCTCCACTGCTAGAATTATGAGTAAAAAATATCTAAAAACCTTAGATAGAAAACATACTAATTTCATTATGAACGAAAGTAATCCAAAAAGGTAACAAAGAAAAACTATAATCTATTAACTAATAGCTATACAAATAAAATATTAATCTTGGTATTCCTTTGAACATGATAAACCTCGACTTTCCTTTACCACTTTTTATTAAGTTCATTACATTTTCTGTATATAAGTGATTCGGACCAACAGTAGATAAAAAAATGTGAAATTTAACTTGTTCCGTAAAAATTAAACTGATCATACATACGAAATCAATTAATCTCACAAATAAATTTAACCAACCAAAATTTAGTTTGTAGGATATTTTAACTAATCCCAAACTTAACAAAGTGTTATCTACGTGTTTGTAACTAAAATCGATTTTAGAAGGGAATGAATTACATCACCCTTTATCAATACAACAAGCTAATTAGTGTCTAAAGAAGGAGACTCGATCATGTTTGGATAGAGTTTACAATAAGTTTTTTACACAAAAAATGGTGAAACCTAAATCATAATGATCTGATAGAGTTAAAACGAAAAAGAAAGAATGGAAAGTATATAAATGTGTGGCCATGTAAGGCGGTTTGAGAGCGGTCATCGCCCATGAACTTTACTGCCTGTATTCCCCATTTTGCCCCTCGCTCTTGTTTCCTTTTAGTTAATTTTTTTATTGTTTGGTAAAAATTATTTATTACCACAAAACCAAAAATCTATCGGTGACACCAAAAAAAAATTATTCTCTCTGTACGAAACAGATTAGTTGCGAAATAGAAATAGACGAGAACAAGATTCGACAAAGCTTCCGTATCAAAACCCTAGAGCTTAACAGGCGTTGTCGATCTCTAATCTTACCGGTATGAATCGCCGGTGAAGGTTTACAGTAGTTGTTTTTTAGAAAAAAATAGCAAGTGTGTGTGCGAGAGAGAGAGAGAGATATTTGTTAGGCATTTTTAGAATCATGTATAGAGAGAAGGGAACGGTGGGTTCGAGACCGGAAGCTGTAGATCGTAAACGGATCAACGACGCTCTTGATAAACATCCTTCTTCGTCGACGTCTCGTCAAGTTAATGGTAAGGGCAAAGGAACCGTTACGGAGGCGGCGCACTCCGTCTTGATGGGGAAGCAGCCGCATGACCATTGGGATTCGCGTTCTGCTTCTCTCTCTAAGAATAATGTTTCAGACGGTGAGTTTCGTTTTTACTTCTCTCTCGTGGTTTTTCTTCTGATATTGAAATCGCATATGCATATTTAAATTTTTCTGCTTTGTTGGATTGGAAACAAACTTAAACCTAGAATTAGCTATGTATGCGTCTCCTGAATTTGGAATCAAGTTTTGGTATTTCTTCATTTCGTATCCGGTCCTTCGTTTTCTGTAAAAATACTGGATTTTAATCATACATTTGCAAAAATGCTTTTGGATAGTTTTGGTTATTCATTTCAGACTCTATATTTGAATTCTCTTTGGATTTCTCAACCATTGATTCGATTGTATTCATCTTGGCCTTGGTGTTCAGCTTCTGCTCATGAGCTGAATGAAGCAAACTATTTATTCGGCTCTGGAAATTTTGTATAAGAACCGTAACTGATGAAATGTTCTTTGACTTTCCTTGGCAATAGATGAATCAGACACAGATAGTGAAGAATCAGATGTCAGTGGTTCTGATGGAGAGGACACCTCATGGATATCTTGGTTCTGCAATCTACGGGGAAACGAGTTCTTCTGTGAAGTTGATGATGATTACATCCAAGATGACTTCAATTTGTGTGGTCTGAGCAGTCAAGTTCCGTACTATGAGTATGCTCTTGATTTGATTTTGGATATCGAATCTTCTCATGGTAAGTTTAAGATTTTGTTCTCATTCAAATTAGTTTGCGGTCTAGTCAAGCTAGGCACTGAATCTGCATTCAGGGAAACCGATATAGTACCTTTTTACATTTTTGTCTCAAATGTATGATTTGGATTGAGTCGGTAACAGGAGAGACGTTTACAGAGGAACAGAATGAATTGATCGAGTCAGCAGCTGAGATGCTTTATGGACTTATTCACGCTCGTTACATATTGACAAGCAAAGGGTTGGCTGCAATGGTAAAATAATCTTTAAACTCATTTGCATATCTTAAACATCGTATAAAAGATGCAACCACTTAATTCTATTTATTCCCAGTTAGACAAATACAAAAACTATGACTTCGGAAGATGCCCAAGGGTTTATTGCATTGGCCAACCTTGTCTTCCGGTTGCTCAATTGGACTTACCTCGATCTAGCACGGTGAAGATATATTGCCCTAAATGTGAAGACATTTACTATCCACGATCCAAAAATCAAGGCAGTATCCTTTTTTTTCCCACATACTTTCACTTCTTGCTGATACATATTTATAATGAGGTTCTAAAATCTCTTGTGTTTGTATAGATCTTACAGCTTTTATCTTCTTTTTGGGATATTCCTTAAAGAATGAACAGATATCGATGGAGCTTACTTTGGGACAACATTTCCACATCTGTTCTTGATGACTTATGGGCATCTCAAGCCACCGAAGGCTACACAAAACTATGTTCCAAGAGTGTTTGGATTCAAATTACACAAACCATGAAGGAAGGTTTAGAACGAAACCTAAGAATCAAAATCATGGCTTTGGATTTGGGACAGCCATGTCTCTATGTTTCTTCAGGTTCATACACATTAGAAGCAAAAAGCATGGTTAGAAGAAAATTTGAAAATCTTTTTGCGAGTTTGTTAAAACTTGAACCTGTATTTTCCTACGTTTAATCAACTCTTTATTTTGATCCGTTTCTTCTCTGTCAGATGATAACAGACAGTAAAATTGTTCTCTTTTAGCTCTACTTAGATTATCCCATAAAAAAAATTCAAACATTATCAAACTTTTCATATACAACGAAATAGTTCTTTAAAAAAAAAAACTTAAAAAGAAAAAAAAGTATATTACAAGACTTTGTATTTATTTCTATGCTATTCCTTGTAATTTAACTAAAACTTAATTATCCTTTGAACAACACTTTCTCAACTAACTTATAGAAGATTATAAATAGTAAAAGTCTATTTATATCAGAATATGTTAAATAAAAATCCAAAATTGTACTCGTTTAGAAAATTCATATCCATTCTAGTTCTTTTTTACCCAACCCGTTGGTCTTCTCTTCGAAAGGCTTTGATAATGAAACATGTCACATTCGAGGGCTTCCCATCTCAACAAAGGCCCATTGGTTAAGAAAATGCTTTAAACAATGGGTTAGGCCACATAAATACCCATTAAACTAAAAAATGACATTCAGATCATTTAAATTCATTTTTTTATTCTCTATTTTATTTATATAATTAATATTAAATCATTTTAAAAAATAATTATTTTAAATAAAAAATAAGTTATATATATATCTAATTTATATTTATTAAATAAATAACTAAGGACAAATGACTAATTTAGCACTAAATCAAGTTTTAGTGACTAAATTAGCATCACTATGCTAAACTCCCAAATATAGCATTTTTATTATTAAAAAGGACTAAATTATCCTTATTAACATTTAATGTAATCCATCTTTTCATATTTCCACTCCCACAACCGCACGCGATAAGTCTTTCGTCAAATTCCTTTCTGTCACCCCACCTCCGTCGCTGCGCAATAAATCTTCGTCGTCGCCTCCACCAGAACTTTTTGCTACGGAGACTTGTTCATCACCGTTGTCGTCATCTTCCTCGTCGCTTCCACCAGAATTTGAAACAAAGATATAATTTCAAAATCTCGTTTTATCGTTTCTCAACATATATTTTGTGATATTTTTGGTCTAATTTTTTTCTTTTTTTCTGTCTTGCTCTCAGTTAAGTAAATAACCTACGTTCAGATTTCGAATTGTCATAGATGGATTTCGAGTTTAGATCGGCGAGGGAGAAGCTTGAGAGAGAGCAGAGAGAGAGAAAGGAAAGGGCGAAACCTAAGCTCGAACAAGAGAAAAAGGCCAAGGAGGCTGCGATTAGGCAATGGGAAGCCATTGAAACTTCCCAGAGAGCGAGAAGGCTTGACGCCATTGAAGCCCAGATTAAGGTCAATCTTTAGCTCTAATTCTTTGCAATTTTGATCCCGTTTATGTAGTTCTAATCACTTGATCTCATCTCTGTTGTTATGTAGAATTTTTTCATATCCTGCAACAGTGCCATTCTAATAGAGTTCACCAGATTCGTATTTGTATTGCAATATTGTAGATTTTTATGCATATATAATCTTTGAAATTGATCATCTCGCTTTGAATTTTGTAATTTACTAACTAGAACAAATACTACGGCGATTGCCTCAATGGTTCTTCCTTGAAGATGTAACTTGAAAATCCTTAAATTGACTTTTTATTATCTCCAGGTTGATCAACATATGCAAGAAAGATTAGTTGTTGGAGGAGGCATAGTGCTTGAACGGGTCTTCCAAGCTGTTTCTTTTCACGGAAATGGAGATAAGATCAAAATTCTATCATCGTGTTTTACGGAGTTGTCTGATCAAGGAGTTTTCGATAAAGACCCTTTGTATTTTGAGCTCTCTGTCGTTGACCAAACATATAATAAAAAGACAACCCACTCTGGTGTTCTTGAGTTTACGGCTGAAGATGGTACTGTCGGTATTTTTCCACACGTTTGGAGCAACTTATTCTCGACACATTATCAAACAGATGTTCCTTTGGTGCAAATTCGTTATATCCGTTAAATCTTTGACAAAAACAGGGAGAAGAAGCAACTAAGGTCTTTGTGGATATGAATAGCATGATCGATGTTAGTCCTAAGTCATACGTAAATCTCCTAAGCTCATTTCTTGAGTATTCTCTAGCTGAGGAAGTTGGGCTGAGAAAAAGCAGAGAGGTTCATGGACATGTAATAAAAACAAGCTTAGTTGACTTCATGGTTGACATTTGAAATGGCTTTGTTAATATTTATGCTCAATGCGGCTCAATAAATGATGCTAGACGTGTTTTCTGTTTCATGATGGAGAAAAATTATGTCTCCTAGAACTCCATGATCACTGGTCTGGACCAAAACGATTGTTTTCTATAAGCTTTGGAATACTACCAGGATATGAGACAAAATGAAATTTTGACTGGAAGTTTCACACTGATTAGTTCACTAAGCTCATGGGCGAGCTTGAAATGGACAAAAATAAAATAACAGATTCATGGAGAAAACCTCAAATTGAGGTTTGATTTTAGAGTTTCAGTTTCAAATGTGCTTATCACAATGTATGCAGATACCAGTTATCTCAACGAATGCCGTAAAATATTTTCCTTCATGCCATGGCATGATCAGGTGTCTTGGAATTCTATGATAGGAGGTTTAGCTAGTTCAGAAGGGTATGTACCTGAAGCAATGACATGTTTCTTGAATGCGCTATGAGCGGGACAAAAACTTAACATAATTACGTTTTCATACATTCTTTCAGCTGCGTCATCTCTTTCATTTACGTCACAAAAACTATGTAATAGAATACGCGATCATATCCTATAGATAAGAAGTGTAAATAACATACGTCCAAGAAAAATCAAACATAATTGTTTTTGATTTGTGTTATCATTTTAAAAGTTAAAATTCTATAAAACTTCTGTAATTTTATATTTTAGGAACGAATTCCTAAAACATAAAAGATACTACCTAAATTTTCATAAAGTCTTCTTAAAATTTAATAAATTCTCTGCAATTTTACATTTTAGGAAAAAATTACTAAAAACTAAGAGATACTATCTAAATTTGTAGAAAATCTTCCTAAAATTTAATAAACCCTATGCAATTTTACGTTTTAGAAAAAAATTCCTAAAATATAAGACATACTTCCTAAAATTTAGAAAAACTTTTTATATTTTTATTAAAGTATTAATCCAACAAAATTTCTAAGTAGAAAACAATGTAGTTTTCCGTGTCTTATTCCTCGAGACTTCAAACAAAACAAAAATCACAAATTCAATTACTAGTACCAAACAATTTCATTCTAGATAATGGAGTTCTCAGGTACCCTTCTACTTCAAATTTATTCGGAGAAAGCTCTATGTATTTAGCAAACTGTTTCTTCTGCGTTCTTGTCAAACAAACTATAAATCACACCTCGACGAAAATACAGTTTGAAATCTGTTGGGTCCTCTTTCGTTAGCTCCTCATAACTCTTCAATGTTCCATCTACATTCTTTTGCAAGAACTGTATTTGTGCAATGATCAATCTCACGTTCCTTGCTTCCTTCATGAATATAAACTCATTACATTTTACCATCTTCTCAGCTTTGGTTACGGCTAATGCATTTTCTAGCCTCTTCAGCATTGTGTCTCCCTCCCGGGACCGGTCCATGAGCAATGTGTTCTTGAATAAAGCCTTGAACGAGAGTGAGTTTCGTTGAAGTATTTCCTCGAACACTTGGTGTGGTTTTTCGGCCATTAATAACTTTCACTCTGTTTCCTCTAGTTGTGCGGTTACTAGTCTCTCTAAAAGCTTGAGAGCTTCTTCATCTTCTATGTTCTCTAGCTTCTGTTGCAGGAGTGATCTCAGCTTTGATAGGTTAATGTTTGTATTGGTATTGAAATAGAAACTTAGAATATGGTTAGTTCCTCAATGCAAAAAGTTCCTCATTGCGTCATCCTGTAGAAAAAAAATGAGACGTTTGGTGAGTACACCTAACAAACTTCTCAAACATCGAATAAGACAAATGCAAAAGAAACTAAGGGCGAGAACCTGTACAAAAGCTAAGAAAGATCTGGAAAAAAAGTAACTGCATGTTGATTGTTCCTGGGAGCTATTAGGAGGCTGGTGGATAACAAGTTTAAACTTAAAGCATAGCAAGAAAATCAAGAATTAAAACCATAAATCCGAGTCCAATTTCAAGTTATTTAACATCATATAAACATCAATTAGCTTTCAACAACTAGAGTCCAAGAACCAATGAGTTTTGAATCGAAGCAGTGTATAAAAGGGGCCAAAGAACTTGGGAACGATTTGAGACGCAATCAACAAAAAGAGTACCTTCAATGCGAAAAAAGATTCGTATAAGCAAGCAAAAGAGATTTCCTTATTCCGATCAAACTGAAATCGGAAAAAACCCTCGATAGAAATCAATGGCAGAGATACTTCCCCGGATTTACTTCTGCCGAATCGCGTGCAGAATATCTACCTTTGATGAATCGCGTGCCGGAGATGAAGACGATGTGCAGAACCACGTGCTAGAGATGGTGACGGAGTTGGAGACAAATGCGAGCGCACTTCGTGTCAGTGATTTCGTCGCCGGAAATATTGAAGATGTGTTGAAGCGCGTGCGGGAGATGGAGACAACGACGATGTTATTGCCGGAGTTGGAGATGACGATGAGCGAATTTTTAGTCTGTGATTTCGTCGCCGGAGAGATTGAAGATGACAAGTACTTCCCGTCTGCGTTTGATTCTGATTTTAATTAAGGAGAAAATAGACTTTTCTCATTTATGAAAATGCTATATGTGAGATTTTTTGTTTGGAGTGTTATAATTGTCATAAAAAGTTGTTTTAGTGCTAATATAGGGTATTTCTCAATAACTAATTATAATGTAAAATATGTTTTTTTTTCGTGTAGAATATGAATCTAAATCTAGTTTAGATTAAATGTTAAGATCTCACATATACAAACATGGAAATTCAAATGTCCATCAAACCCAAACATTTTTTTCGCAATTTTTTTCCGTATAGATAGATTATTCCAATTTTAACGATTAATCGGTACACCGTTCATGTCAAAGAGATTACTTCTTATTTATCTTGGAAAATAATTTTGAAAGAATATTGTCCTACCGAAAGAAAACCATTTGAATGTAACAAAGAAGAGAGGAAATTTATGTATTTATTTTCCATAAGTCAACAAACTTACCACAAAAATATCAATATCTCTAATATATTATTCCAAAAGAAAATAATTTTATCATCAAATATTTTAACAAAAATATTATGATGACGTATAATTATCACAGTGAATTTCAAATAAATTTAAATTATTAAAATAATTACAATATATTTAATTATTATTAATTTGATTAGAAAATTAATATATTTTACTAAATTAACCAAAAAATACTATTAAATTTGTAAAAATAATAATTATTTTTCTTTTATTAACTTACATATATAAAAATTAATATTAAAAAGAATTTTAAACAAAAATTAAAATTATATAAAAAAAACTTATTTATATTTACTAATAAACAATGGGTTTACTTCTGTCAACTACACGAATTTATACGAATAAACCTATTTCCACCTGTACTTTTTGGGTCTTTTATAAGTTACATAAACTGTATTTTTCTTCTGTAAACTACATAAACTTCATAAATTATTCCAATTACAAAAATTTCATTAATGTTTATACGTTAAAGTGTTATTAAACCTTGATTTATTTTGAAAATCTGGTTTTAATTTCAAAATAAACCCAAGTTAAAGTCAAATTTTCGAATTAGAACCAGAGTTAATAGCTATTTAACGCATAAACATTAATAGAATTTCTGTAATTAGAAAAATTTATAAAGTTTGTGTAATTTATGAAAGAAAAATACAGTTTATGTAGTTAAAAGAAGATCCAAAAAGTACGGGTGGAAATAGATTTAGTCACATAAGTTTGTGTAGTTGATGGAAGTAAACCCATAAACAATATTATATAATTTACGAATATTGTTTTTCTAAATAGAATATGGGTATAAGTCTAGTTAATATGTTGTTACTCAAACTCATATCAAATGACAAAATCATCATAAAAGTAAAGAAGCTTAATGATGTAGAAAGAAAAAGAAAAGAAGAAGTTTAAGCTGGAACAAGAGAAAGCTCAGATATTCTCATGGATTTTTCATCTCTATTTTCCTCGAGATACTTAAGTAAAAACAGAAGAACAAGAAAAATTACTCAAGCATGCCATGGACTTGTAATTCACACAGGCATGTACAATTTCTCCTCTGATATCCCAAAATTTAATTAAAAAAACAAAAATTAAAAGATCTTTAGCTTTCTCTTTTACCCGAGACTTCAGGCTAAAGGAAAAAGATCTTAAGATCCAAAGAGAATCCAAAACCTATTTCATAGACACTGTTATATCACTTCATCCTTCTTTTCTTTAACCTAATACTATTTCTTATATAATTCTGAAAATCATCGATTCGGATCTTAAGCAGCAGCAACAGTTCCACTGTGAAAAGCATAATCACGAGATCTAGTTGGAGAAGAAGAAGAGCTTCTTTGTTCCTTTCTCCTCATAGCTGATTTCACAGAATATGACAGACTCTGCTTCTTCTCTTTTGCTTCATCTCTCTCTATTTGTTCTTGTCTACACTCTTCACTACAAAACGGTGTATCTCCCCTGGAAACCCACAAAATTAAAAACTTTGAATCAGACCCACGAATCGTTTTATTGTTCTCTTTGTGGCTTTTCACAATTCCGACTAAAAAGAGAAAATTTTGAAAAATCAGAGTCAATCGCTGAATTGTGGGTACCCAAAAAAAAACTGTACTTTTCTCTGGGATTTTCTTAATTTCGAATAAAAGGAGACAACTTTGAAATCAGATCTGAATATAGATCAAAAGTTACCTGTACATAAAGATGTCTTTGTTATTACTGAGTGGTTTCTTACAGAAGAAACACGAATCCAAGAAATGAGGTTGTTGATTGTCGAATCTAAAACCATTGAATCTTCCGGAAACAACTGATCTCGGAGAAGAAACAGAGTATTGATGATGATAATAAGTCTGAGAGTAGTTATTATCATAACAATAGTTCGTGTTCCTGAGACTGTTCATTCTAGCGTAAGAGAAAGGACTCGAAACGACGGTGTTTTGTGAGTTTCCACTGCTACCAGAAAACCCAGCTTCCATCTCCGATAAAGAAGATACCAAATCATGGTCTTCCTCTTCAATGAAATAAGCCTTTCTTACTGAAACCTCCATTTTTCTGTGATTTTGAGAGAGAAAGAGAAAGAAGGTTTCGAAGGTAGAGAAATGTGAGGAAAGCATGAGTGGAACTTTATAGCAAAAGATCTTTGTTTAGAGAGAGAACGTAGAAAACAAGGTGCGAATTTTGAGAGAGAGAATCTATCAGTCTTTTTGTAAACTTTTTTTGCTATTTCTGAAAGTAGAAGAAATCGAAAACCACTTTTGTTATTTTCTAGAAATACTTTATTGACACATAAGGTAATAATTGAGGCAATTAGAAAATAACTTTACCATGAGTTATTCGTCTGCAATTTTAGAAGAAACTAACACTAACTCAAGTTAGTATTAATGTTGATTATATAATTTGTATTTAAAATTATTATTTTGTTAAATATAAAAATGAAAAATACGAGACAGAAAATTCAAATTGAGATAGATTGGATACTTAAATTCTGACTGGTTTGGATGTGAAAAGTTCAAATTTGAATAGATTAAGTAACTCTAATAAAAAGGAATATTATAAGAAATTTAAGTATTCTAGAAAATTATTTAAATTTTTTAATAATGTGAAATTTTTTTGAAACGAATAATTTTGAATAATTTTATTATATATCCAACGTACTCTATATCCATTGAAATGTATGATAAGTACAATATGTCAAAACACATAAATTTATAGGGTAACTGTTTAAAGTAAAAAAATTTAAAGTTTTTATTTTAAAAATGGTATAATTAGTTTAAATTTTTAATACTAACATAAATTTAATATTAGTTTACATAAAAAATTATTTTAATATAAAAAAATTAATTTTAAATTGAAAAAAAAATAATTCAAATATAATATTTTAAATTTAAGACAACTAACTAAAATAGCACTATTTCAAATTTTAATTCCAAATATAGCATTAATCATTTAAATTTTCAAAAATAGCATAAATTTAATATTAAAATAATTAAAAACTTCTTTCTAATGAAAAGAATTTAAACTGTAAATTGTAAAAAGTGAATACAAACATTATTTTTAATTTTATATATAGTTTATTTAAGTTTTATAATTATTTTCACATAATAATTTGTGATATTATTGGAATTTTATTTTTAAGATGTTAAATTTGGAATATAAACTTAAAATAGTGTTATTTTATGGTATTACTATTAAATATTAAATTTATTTATAATTTATTTAAAATAAATAAGTATTTTTATATTATAATTTATGTTATTTTGGATTTTTAATTTTAAAACACAAATTCATATCGAATGGAAAAAAAAACGACAGTCTCATATGAAAGTTTGAAGCTGAGAAAACAAGAGGAAGGAACAAAATAGCAGCAATAGGAATGATAAGGGGCGTAAATAAATGTAAATAAACAAATTTCATCACGGTTCCATAAAACAAAGGTCCCTCCAAGCATTTGAGGGAGAAGGTAAAGAAAATCATGGGACGTTGCATTAATCACTACCCTTTTTCTTTGTTATCGACAAAATGATGGATCTATCTTTTTATTATATCAATAAAAATAAATAAAAATCGTTTTGTCTCCTTTATGAATTTCCGTGGTGGGTGATGCTTTTTTGAGAAGACTTTGAGGAGCTTTTGTGAGGTCTATAAATAATGAGGTCGGTGTTTTTAAAATGGAGAGTAGGTGTGACTAATTGTGAATTCTTGTAATTGATATATAATAAATAGAACTATAA
>CM032162.1:44040894-44254782 GCA_018901935.1 Pugionium cornutum | reverse complement strand
TTTATTAGCATATAAATATTTTATAAATATGGTCCCTCACAATTTTGTTTGTTAAAAGATTTTCTTACATTGAATCATTGTTATCAACTTATCACCTCCATAAAAGTTTATTTAAAGGTTATATAGTGACCTTAAGAAAAGATGTGTCTTTATATAGTGTGGTCCAATTGATCATTATAGTAGAAATCACATATAATTCAATTTAAAACGTGTAGAAAAGGTGACAATAATACATAATCCTAATAAGTAACGTAAAATAGTTTATATATAATTCTATAAAGCAGAAAAATACAAAAAAACCATAATAATTCAATTAGAAACAATAATAACTTTTAAAAAATTAGAACGATAAAAGGCGTTGTTATCTTATATTCTGTCTAGAATAAATCTGAGTAATCGAATAAACTGGTTTGATCGTATCCACAATTTGTCCAATAATCGGTTTGCACACACTCTTCTTCCATGTTGGTATACGTCGGGAAATCCATGTCCTGGTTACCAATGACCGGAAAATCAAAGTGCTGAAAAAACTCGGATGCAACTTTTTGGATTTGAGGATAGTCCTACAAAACAATTCAAACCAATATTAACTAAATAAAACTTGATTATGAATTAGTTATTCGTCGATATTAAAATATTGTAAACATACTTTAGAAGAATCGAGAATGAAATCAGGTGAAATCCAAATGTTGGAAGAATCGGTTTCAGTAGAAACAGAATTAATATACGACACCGTTTCATCCCCACCCGGTGAAGTTTCTCCTGATCCAATTGTTTGTTCACTTAGATTTTTCCGGAGTCTTGAATTAGTCTTGATCTCATTCTTTTTAGCCACACGACATAACACAAAAGCTCCCTGTAGTCAAACACATTCAGTTCTTATTTCTTAATATCTGAGAAGTGAATTTAAAAAAATAATAATAATATATTATTAGAAAATATGACATGATTAAAAAAAATTATAACATGAATATTAATCAAGTGTAAAATGATATTTTAATAAATTTATTTTTAAAAAATTAAAAAATCATATATATTGAATTAGAAATGAATTTAGAATAAATGTCTAATACCATGTATGTTTTCAATTTTATGGTTTTATATAATTTTATGCATTTATACTTGTTTAAAATTATTAATTTGGATTGAAAAATTACGATTAATAATTTATATTTTTTTATTATTACTTTAATATATCTATTGAAATATTCATATTTTAATCAACATCTAATTATATAATTGGTAATTAAAAATTAATATTTAAAATTGATCTTATTTTACAAAAATAGCCAAAAACATACAAAAGTAATGAATAAAAAGATGTATTATATGTAAGTCAATATTTTAATATAAAATATAGTTTTACAATATAATTTGATTATAAAATGAAAACACAAACATATTACAAATTAAAAATTATATTTTTAATAGTTTTAAATATATAAAACACAATTAAAATTTATCTTATATAAAAATATATAATATAATATATATAACATCATAATCAAATGTAATAATAATCTAATTTTATAATCTGTTATATCTACGTAATAAGCATACATATTATTTAGTTTTTTCATAAAAAAAGAATAAAAGTTTAAGATAAATATATAAAATTGTTACCTTGAAATTTTGAGATACTTGTGATGAATCATCGTGGGTGAGTCGATACTCATGCATTATCCAATTGGTTCTAATGCCTAATGGAGCACGACCTTCATAGAAAACTAAGGTTTTTCTATACCCAATTGTAGAAGATGAACGACAACTAATTTTCCGATCTTTACCGGTTGTTTTCCAATAACCGGATTTTGTTCCTCGGTTTGTACGTAAACCGTTAGGATATTTTTTGTCCCTTGAACAGAAAAAGAACCATTCCATGTCTCTGTTTGGAAGAAAAGATTTGTCTGGAAATAACAAATAATTTATAAAAAAAAAATTTGAATAACGAAATATTGTTTTTCGAAAGTTAAGATTAATTACCTGGTAATTCCCAAGGATCGAATTTATAAAGATCGATAACGGAAATGACTTCAAGCTCGAATTCAAGATTTTCTACTTTTCTTTTTAAGTAATAATCGATGAGTTCTTCATCTGTAGGATGAAACCGGAATCCTGGAGGTAAACATGAACTTCCCATTTGTAATAAATTCACAGAAGGTGACTTGCTACTCAAGAAAGGGTTAAATTTTGAAATCAATATAAATTTGTGTAACACATATATAACTGTTAATTGTTTGGAAAATTGTTTGGAAAATCCAGAAATAAAAACTCTTCTCGACACTCGATTTGTTGTTTAAAAAAAGTTGCAACTCAAGTCGATTGTATTCTTTTTGTGGCAAGAACATTGTCTGAAAAAAAAAATTGTTTCTTATGAGAATTAACCTTAAAATCTCCCCAAAATTCTAGAATTTTGAAGAAAGAAAAATAAAGAAGTAAAAGCTTTAAAAGTGATTAGTGAATGATTAAGAGAGTATTAAAGGGTTGGTAGAGTGTTGAATGTATGTGTAGTGATAAATATTTATAGCATAATGTTGGTAGAATATGGTCAATAAATAAAATTCCTAATATATTATTTGAGAAACTTTTTAACAAAGTAACATTATTCTTACGTGTTAATAACAAAAATACCATACTGACGTGTCAACACCATATGAAGTTTCAGATTAAATATATAAAAGGGTTTAACTTACTAGAATAATTACAATACATGCCACTGATATTAATTTGGTTAGAGAATAAATATAATTTATTCAACTAACCAAAAAATACTATTACATTTGCAAAAACAATACTTTTTATTTCTTTAAATTTTTTATACGTTAATTTATAAATAATTTCAAATAAATATAAATAGATTTAAGTTACTACCACAATCCCTAATACATTATTTGAGAAATATTTTAATAAAATAACTTTACTCTGACGTGTTATTAACAGAAATATCATGCTGACGTGTTATTACTAAAATAAATTTCAAATAAATATATAAATGAGTTTAACTTATTAGAATAATTTCAAGTATATCATTGTTATTAATTTGGTTATATAATTAATATATTTTATTAAACTAACAAAAAAATACTATTAAATTCGTAAAAAATAATTATTTTTCTTTTCTTAATTTGTATATACAAAAATTAATATTAAAAATAATTTTAAATAAAAGTTAAAATTATATAAATATTTAATTTATATTTACTAATAAAATATAATTTTCGAATATTTTTCCCACGCATGGCGTGGATATGAATCTAGTTATTAAAATATTTAGATTGTGGCTTTTTAATACAAAAATATGAGAAGTCGATAAAGCTTGTCTGAAGTATTCTTTTTAAAAAGAAAAATACCAAAGAGAATGGACCTACTTCGACTCAAAAGGTTATAGCATTGTTCACACTTAGGCACACGCAAATTAACAACTCGTTCATATAATCTTAATCATTGTTCACATTTTTGTTGTTTCTACACGTCACAATGCGTAGGACAAACAAACTTTTCAAGTGTAACTAATCACTTTTATGTCATACGAAAAAAGAAAAGGAAGAAAGTGACAATGAAAACTACATTTGAGTCGGAACAAGCAAGTGGACCCGCGGCTGTTCTTATCGGACCAAACTATGTCTAATTAACGACCATTACTTAAATAGTGGACAGCTCACGAAAGAGAACTGAATTGAAGTTGTATAGAGCTAGTTCATGGGAAACTTGAGATTACATTTGGAGACATTGGATGGAGCATAAGGTTTAAGAAAGGGAAAGTAGTGAAGATTGAAAGAATCTGGCTAGTTACATAATCATGCATGAATCATGATTGTCTTAGGGCCGAGCCATGTCACTTAAGATTGCTTAAAGTGTTTTGTCCAGCATCCATATTTTTCAGACACTAAGCCAACATCCATATTTTTCAGACATGAAAATCCTTATTTTGATTGCTTTATTTTGTGTTGATATTTTGAATCCTTATATTGGTTACAACCACTATTTTGTGTTGATATTTGGAATCATTTATGGTTAATTTCGGAATTGAAAAAGTTCAAAAGAATGACTTCAGTTCACAGCAAACGTGTAGGATTGTTTCTATAAAATTCTAATTTGTAAATTTAGTAAAGTGAGAATATTCCAACATTACTTTATATACGTTCATTTAAAACAACATCAATAACAACGACAAACAATATATTTCTAGTAACAATTTTTTTTTTTCAATTGTAACAACTCTTCTTTTTTCTTCTCTAGTGATATGTTTTGAAAACTCAACCAAATAAATCTCTTGGAAATTTTGTTTTCTGCAATAATATTACCCGAAAACAGAAAAAGGTTTATATAAAGGAAAATTCTTTAAAGTACTGTTCTTTTATATTTTTTGTTCCAAACAAAATATTATTAGTTTAAATATTTTTAAATATTACAAATTTAGTATTAAAATATTTTAAAACTTTTTTCTAATAAAAAAATATAAACCATAAATTATAAAAAATAATATTAAACATAATATTTTAATTTTAGTTATAATTGATTTAAAGTAAATAAATATTTTTAGATAAAAATTTGTTATAATTTAAAATTTTAATATATTCTATTTAAAATAAAAACATAAAATACTATTCTAAAATATTAGTCTTATATAAATTATATCATCATGTACATGTAAGAAGAACTAAAATAATAAAAGTACATAAATGATGTTTTAAAATCATTCATTAGAAGGTTTAAAACTTAAATATATATATATATATATATATATACTGTAGCTGAGATTTCGTCGACTTTAAGTTTTTGTTTCAATTTAGCATTTTAAACTTAAAATTTTAAAAATAACAAAAATTATTTTCTAAAAATACATATTTACCATAAATAAATTACAAATATAATTAAAATATTATATTTGGGTTTTTTCTATTTTAGAGTTTAATTTTTATTTATTGAAAAGAAATTTTAAGATATTTTAATATTAAACTTGTGTTATTTTTGGAAATTTAAACTCATAATGTTATATTTGAAATAAAAACTTAATATATTTGTCAACTACCATTTAGTTATCACTTTTTAGACTTAATTCTTCACAATTAGTAGATATTGTTTTAGAATTTGAAGTAAATTAAATTAGAGTCATAACATGGAAGCTTGGTAAAAGGGATACGAAGCCATGAACTTTGGAAAAAGGAGAGGAGAGGACTCATCTTATCACTTAATCATACTTTTGTCTCCTTACCTTTTTTCTTCATTTTCCTTTCGGCTCTCTTCTTTTCTTTCTTTACTTTATTTCCTTTTATTTCATCTTTTTCTGTATCTTCTAAGTATCCTAACTAAATTATTAATGTTTTAAATGACATTATTTTGATGTATCTTATAAGACACAACAACAAATCTTGTCATAAATTTAGCTTATATAATTATTTGCTTCCCCTATGAAGTGAATGTAAGTTTCTTTAAATTGCGATACCTAAGACAGTTAAAATTTAATGTGCAAATTAATTAGTGACATTTTCTTTTCTTATATTTGTTTTGCAAATTGTTCCGAATATCAATAATCTCTAATATATTAATTGAGAATATTTTTTAAAAATATCTTTATCGAACATAAATATCATGCTGATATATTATCATCGGAATAAATTTCAAATAAATATATAAACATGTTAAAATTCTTATAATAATTACAATATATACCACTATTATTAATTTACTTAGAGAATTAATATATTTTATTAAACTAACCATAAATTATTATTAATTTCAAAAAAAACAATTATCTTTATTTATTTAATTTACACATACAAAAATATTTTAAAATAAAATTTAAAATTATATAAATATCTAATTTAAAATTATTAAATAAATAATATCATATAATTTGTGAATATATAAATAAATAATAATATTAAAACTAGTATTAAGTATAATCAAAAGCGAAAAATTGCAAAGAAGATAAAAAAACTTAAAGCTTGAACAAGATTTTGTATACATGAGCTATTATTTAAGTCAACAAAATTAAAATTAAAATCTCAATTACGTTCGAATATTTCTATGCTTTTCTGTTTCTGTAGTTATGAGAACAAAAATAAATCAAAGTAAAAATAAAGTGATATAACCAAGTAGAATATATCCCTTTTAAGAGTTTTTACCAATGTTTTTATTTAGATTGTTGTGTTTAAGTAATTTTTCAAAAATGTTTGTAATGGTCTAGTCTTTTTAGGTGAACCAGTCAAAAATTATAAAAAGTAGTCAAAATGATGAAAAAGATTTAATGTACACTACACTTGTGATATCAAATCCATTAAATGTATGGCAGCTAAAATCACAATTTGTTTTTAAATACCGAAGTAATTTATTTAAAAACTCCTCAAGTTACAAAAAATTATACGTATTTTTCGCAAGGTGTGAAAAAATATATACTACTTTTTATACATTCAAAACCCTCGAAATCAAATTGTATATATACCCTAAAAGTTTTTTTGTTAAAAGATTTTCATTAAATAAAAATTTAACAACAATTTTCAAAAATAATATTTTTAAGTTTTTATTCCAAGTATAACAATATTAGTTTAAATTTTTTAAAATAACACAAATTTAAGGTTAAAATACATTAAAAAGTTTATTTAATATAAAAAATAAATCTTAAATTGGAAAAAATGAACCCAAATGTAATATTTAAAATTTATGTATAATTTATTTAGAGTAAATAAGTATTATACATAATTATTTATGTTATTTTTAGAATTTTAATTTTAAAATGCTAAGTTTGAAATAAAATTTTTAAAAAATGTTATTTTATGGTATTAATCTAATTATTTTAAACATATGACTTTGCAAATAATATATTTTCTTAAAATAAAAGTTAAACTGCAATGTAAGATCTATATGTTAAAAGCGTAGTTACATGAATAAGTTGAAACTAGATACTTTATCCATATGTACATAACATATTAAAAATTTAGATCATTATTTATATTTTATTAAAATATTATATATATATATATATATTATATTACATATTTATTATATAAGATGAATTTTGTTTATGTTTTATGTATTTAAAACTAGTAAAATTATTTTTCAATTTTTAATATGCTTACATTTTTATTTTAGAATTAAATTATATCTAAACTATATTTTGGTATAATATATATTAAAAATTATGGATATATATACAATACATTTTTGAACCATTAGTTTTGTATATTTTTAACTTATCTATAATTTTTCCGTAAAATAAAGTTTTATTTTTAAATATTAATTTCTTAAATTACCAATTATATAATTAGATATTGATTAATATATAAACAACTTAATAGAAATGTAAAACTAATAATTGAAAAAATAAATTATTCATCGTAATTTATCAAATTAAAATAATTACTTAAAACAAATATAAATGTATAAAACCTAAATAAAAACCATAAATTTGAAAACATACATGGTGTTAAACATTTTTTATAAACTCACTTTTAGTTTAATATATGATTTATTTTGTTTTTGATAATAAATTTATGTTTAAAATTATCATGTCATATTTGGGTAAACATAATTTTATAATTTTCTTAGCTATGTAACTTTTTTAATGAGATGTAAACAATTTTTTTAGAATTCATAGGGGATAATAATTTTTTTAGTCATATAATTTTTTATAATGATATATAATGTTTTTTCTAAACTTATTTCTAATTTAATATATATATATATAATTTATTTTCATGGAAATAAATTTATGTTTAAAATTATCATGTTTTATTTGTTAATTTATATATGGAAATAAATTTATGCTAAAAATTATTATCTCATATTTGATTAATAAATTTTTTGAAAATAAATTTAAATTTAAAATTGTCATATTACATTTGATTAAACCGCATGTCATAGTTTTTTTATCCATTTCATATTTTCTAATGATATATCATCATTTAAAAAAAAAATCAGTTCTTTTTTAATGTATAACAATTAGTACTAAAAGCTAATAACATTATTTTTATATTTATGTAATTAAAAAGAATTTTGGTTTGGATCATGGAAATTTTTTTATTGACACTTATAAGAAACTAAATGATTATTACAGTTAACAAGCTATTTCACTAATATGCAATTCATTTAGGGTTATATAATTAATTTGATGTTAAAGAGTTTGTCCTAAATATTTGATAAGATATGATTTATTTAAATTTCAAGAATCACCTATAAAATTTGGATCGTGGATATAAAATTAAATAATATATTAGAATAAAAAAATAAGTCAAACATAATTTCTAACAACAAATGAATGTCAAGGTACCATATTCGAATTTCTTTCACTAATATGCAATTCAATTATATTTCTTAAGATTAATCCAATAGTTAAAAAAATTCCTAAAAAGGAGAGGTTTGGTCAAGGAATAAAACAATTTAGTGTATAATTAATTGAGAAACTAAGTGATAAGTATGTAAAGGCCAACATGATATTATGTAACGTTTAATTTAATGAGAGACTATCATATTCAAATTTCTTTCATTAATATACAATTCACTTATTTTTGTAAAATTATTCCAATGGTTTTAAAACTTTCTTATAAATTTCAAAAGATACATTTCATTTAAATTTGTAGAATCTTCTAAAGGTTCGAGTTGTAGAAAAATATCAAATTAATTGAAAACTAAGTAATATATTAGAGTGTGAAAATATAAACATAGTATCTCTAGCGATTAAATGTATGGTAAGGCACAATATTCGAAATGTTTTTCATTAATATGCAATTCACTCACACTTCTACAATTAATCTAATGGTTTTAAAAAAAAATTCTAAAATTTCGAAAATATTTAATTTAATTCAAATTTTGGAATTTCCAATAAAGTTTAGACTCGTTAAAAATTTATTATTAATCAAGTCAAATATTCTGTCTTTTTTTTTGTCACTACACCACAACGTACCTGCCCGATATCCCAACATTTTCATACGAATATTTAACACATTCGTATGAATGAAGATGAAATCGAAATCCACACTTCTGAGATGCACGTAAATAGTGCACCTAATAGTCCATTTGCTCCTCCCCATCAAACGTTTCATCTTTAAAGATCAAATATTTTCTTTTCTTTCACTAATATGCAGTTCATTTAGATTTCTAAAATTATAAAGTTAATCTTAAATACATTGTAAATATATTGAGTAATACCCTACAATATCATTTTTAAAATTTTTTTTATTTCAAATCTAACACTATAAAAAAATTCTAAAAATAGCATAGATAATTATGTAAAAATAATTATTTAGTTTAAATAAATTATATATAAATTTAAAACATTATATTTGTTTTTTTTTCTAATTTAGAGTTTAATTTTTTATATTAAAATAAAGTTTTAATATTAAATCTATGCTAATATTAGAAATTTAAACTAATAATACTATTTTGGAACAAATATTTAAAAAATACTATTTTGGAACAAATATTTAAAATATATTATTTTGGAACAAAAATTTTAAAATGTGTAATTTTTGAAACAAAAATTTTAAAATATGCTATTTTAACAATTGTCAGCTTTCATGTATGGTTTTCTAAAATAACATAAAGAAACATTCTATAAGTTTACTTTTTTCTACAAAATCAATCTAATTTGAAAGAAAACAAATCTAAAACATTAAGAGTTATTAGTTTTTTTTTAAAAGAAAACCCTTTGCTTTGAGATATGGTTAAACTAATTCTTGTTAAAGTAGAATCAATCTGAAGCAAAATACAAATAGAACTATCTGATAAAAAAGGTCAGTGATGGTGTTGAGCTTGATAACATTACTTATTCGACTATCATCACTTGTGCCAAAAGGTATGATCTTTACGACAAAGTTATTGAATGGTTTGATAGAATGTATAAAACCGGTTTGATGCCTGATGAGGTCGGTTACTCAGCGCTTTTTGACTTTTATCCCAAGTCAGGAAAGGTATGAGTAAGTTCTTAGTTTGTATGAGAGAGCGGTGGCTACCGGTTGGAAACCTGATGCTATAGAATTCTTTTCTGTGTTGGGTTTTGTATTAGGTATGTTTTGGAAGAGATGAATCTATGGATGTGAAGCCTAATCTGGTTGTGTATAATACTTTGCTGGAAGCTATGGGCACGAGGAGGGAAACTGGGGTTGGCTAGTCGTTTGTTTAATGAGATGCTCGCTTCGGGTCTAACTCCCAATGAGAAAACTTTGACTGGTCTTGTTAAGATTTACGGGAAAGCAAGGTGGGCGAAAGATGCGCTTCGATTGTGGGAGGAAATGAAGGCGAAGAAGTGGCTAATGGATTGTACAACAATCTGCTAATTAGAAGTGGTGAAGTCCTGATATTTGTTCAAGTCCTGATATTGGATTAGAGGAAGAAGTGGTGATGCTGCTTGATGACATGAAAAGTCTGGGCATTGTATATGCGATACTGAATGTATATGGGAGTGGTTGAAAAGCCCAAAAGGCAATGAAATTGTTTGAAGAGATGTTAGAAGTTGGAGTTCAGGTTAGTGTGGTGAGCTGCAGTTCTTTAATTAATGCTTAGGGAAAGCTAAAAGGATTGATGACTTGGTTTATGTGTTTGATCTCTCGATTCAAAGGGGAGTTAAGCGCGGTGATAGGATGTTATTGTGTGAGTAGTGAAAATGCAGAAAAGGTTATGGCCTGTTTGGAACGAGCTAATTAGAAGCTGGTGACATTTGTGAAGCTGATTGGAAATGAGACAACCGAATTTGTGTCTGTAAAAGAAGAATTCAAGTTAGTGATCAGCAAAACCCAAATAGAGGGAAGAAGGCCCTTCTGCAACTGTTTGATAGACATATGTAGAGGCAAGAAGCAGCACGAATGAGCTCATGAGCTTCTCTATTTTAGGAGCACTTTTTGGGTCATAAAAGACTGTAGTCTAGACGTTAGGTCATCATCACTTGGTGTGGCTGAGATTGCTCTCCAAGAACACTTGCCAACATCGTTAGACGCCAAAAGGATCTTCCCGACCTGTTCTTGGCTCAAACTGGGACAGGAACTCACAAGGATTAGCAAAAATTTTCGTCTCATTTTCAAATGTACCACCTTTCAGACAGAGCGATAAGGCGAGCATCTTTGTGGCCACAAAGGAGGAATTGGTGTCTTGGATGGAATCACAAAGTTTCCACCTTTAGTTGCTTCTCAAGCATAATACGTTATCCTCTTTATCCCCACACTAAAAAGCAACATTAATTTCCCAGTATAATAGTATATCGAATCTTCTGATAAAAGTTTCAATCTTTTCCAAAGTTTCAATCAACAAAAGGAAGGATTCAAAATAGTTATTTGCATGTCTAATTGTTCTCTTTCACCAAAAGTTTTTAACTTTTTTCAAAGATTCATGCAAAAAGCTCTAAATTCACAAAAAAGCGAACACCTTCTGTCTCTTTCAGCTCTCTCACAGCTCTCTCAGCTCTCTCACCTCTCTTACATGCACACACAAATTTCAGTTATTGTCTGAAAAGACCCGTAAACTATTTAGAGCTTCCTCTTAGCTTAGCAGCGCCAACTATTCTGTCGTTTTGCATCATATGCTGCGCCATCATTGAGCATATCTTGAGCATCAGTTTCCATTCCAAGCTTTGAGAGCGCTAAAGCCTGCAAGTAAAAAGCTGTTGGCCATTCTGGTATGCATACTTGAGCCTGCATTGCATCTCTCAGTGCAAGCTCCTGTTGGTCTGTCATTAAGTAGGAGAAAGCCCGTCTAGCAAAAACTGTTGCAGAAGGAACCGGCATCATTGCCACCAACTAGAGAAATAACAGATACTGGAGTTAGAGAGAGACTTTCGTCGAACACCTAGATTTATGGATTTGTTGCTTTTTCTCACCTTTGAGTAGTATTCAATTGAATTCTTGAAATCCTTGTCTCGGAAAGCTATGTCCCCAAACTTTTTTGTATTGAGCATCTCCTGCACTTGTTGTGTCCATTCTTGAAATGAAAGCTCATTTTCTGCACCTTCCTCGTCTCTGTAACCGGTTTTAAGCAAAATTTCATGTACTGTCGCAAGGTCCATCTTTGAACAAGCCTTTCCGAGAGGAGAAAGCACAGTTGGTAATATAACCGCGTTCTTCGGTAAGCCCATTAAGACATGCGAAGCAACCTAAGCAATAAAACCAAAACCAAAATAAACAGTTTGTCTATGAAATTGAAGATATTATCAATCTCAGGATAGATTATTTTAAACCTCTTCTTGCTTTTGTAATGGTGACACTTCAGAGAGAAGAAACTTGGTATCTGGTCGATCCTTTGCCTCTGACTGAAGGCATTTTGAAGCAAGTTCAACTAGTTTAGTCGCATCTTCACTCGTATATTGCCCTTCGAGAGATGAATCCATCAGTAGCAACGCATTTTTCCCCTTTATTATATCAAGAGCCTGAATATGAACATCATCAACTAATTCAGATAACCACTTGGCCATTTGACAAAAAAACTGCCGGAAGAGTTAAAGAAACTAGAAAATTGAAGGCACGTACATGGCTAGGTGGGATGTGTTTGCCGCTTAAAAGATCTAAAAGAATAGTTCCATAGCTGAAGATCACACTTTCAGGAATGACTCTTCCTGACAAAAAAGAAGCAAAAACCTTCAATCATCAATAACGAATTGGTTTGTCTTCGAATACGATTCACGAGATCAGGAATGTTACCAGTCCGTAAAAACTCAGGTGGAGTATAAGCTAAGTTGGTGCTATAGCTTTTTCCATCTCTACTGTTCTTCATAAGACCAAAAGTAGATAGACGAGGATCACCTTCCTCGTCAAAGAGGATTCTGTATGCATTTAGGTCATGATAGATTTTTCGGTTTTCCATGTTGCAGTGATCGAGTGCTTGTGCAATATAGTCTGCAATTCGAACACGCATTTCCCATGGAAGTGGCTGCTTTTCCCCTGAAAACAAACACAGAAAGAAGGGAATCAAGCATCAAAAGAAGACAATCAAAGGTGCTTATAGGAAAGACACGACTTACAGTGAAAGAGATGCTTTGAGAGAGTGTCATTGGGCATATACTCAGCTATCAACAATCGTTCGTCTCCTTCAGCGCAACAACCAATCAAACTGACTAACCTCTTGTTTCTAAGCTTCCCAACACCGGTTGCTTCCACCTAAATTCACAACTAATCAAGGTTAACACCAGGAAAATGTTCCCACTTTTGCTATCTCAGGTTTCTGTTTTGGTTTAACAATAACAGTCATGATAAACAGTTAAGACATTAGTCGGATCCTAGAATTTAAAAGCAGCTTTACTCCCGAAGTTGCCGACTTTTCTGCATTACAGTGGTATCCAAACTCAGGGAAGTTTATTCCTTACCACAAACTGTTGAGCATCAGGCCAGGATTGCCTAGAGAATCGCTTGATGGCTACGAGATGATTCCCTTCGAGCTTCCCTCTGTAAACTACATTGGGAGCTTTCTCTCCACCTTCAGACACAATGCAGCTAGGGCTAAACCCATTGGTTGCTTTCCTCAGCTCATTTAAATCAAATTCTTTGAAAGTTTGGTTCTCCTGATCCACTTGGTCCCCATTTACTGTTAACACAGAACAAATACAGCCCAAAAAGGCAATTAACCTAAAGAGAAGTTTTAATCCAAAAAGTTAAAGACTTTTCACCTTTTATCTCTGCTTAAAGCCGTAATAAACCATGAACCCACAAACTTAAGCAAACCCATAAAAGAAACCGACGGAAATAAGCTCAAAGAAGAACTAAATCTGCGGAAACTAGCGAGTAAACTAGAATCGAAAAGACTATTTACCTGATTCTGGTTTGTTTGGAGCTGATGGATCATCAGAAGAAGGCAGATTAGCAGTTTTTGAATGTAAGCAACCCATTTTGTGTCTCACATAAAAAAATGTTGAACAATTTGTCTTCCACAAAACTTAGAAATTTGAATAGGAAACAGAAACTAAAAGATAAATGCTTATGAGAGAGATTTATCTGTCTCTTGGATTGAGGTAACAACAATGGTGGGATTCAATTTGTGCTTGGTGGGGAGTTGAGGAGGCAGTATAATAATATAAATAATAAAAATCTGTAAACTAAAGAGAAAATAAAGTTGCTAGAGAGAGGAGAGAGAGATCTGAAACTTAGCTTCAAAAGCTGCAGAGTGGAAAAAATAGAGGCAAAGATCTTATTTTTTTCTGCTCTATAAATGTTTTTGATTGCATATGCTTTCTTCCTCGGTACTATACACAAGAATTGTTTTTTTTTTGTCATACAGCCATTTAAATTTTGGTTTCAGTCTTTGAATGTGAATTGTACTTTATATCTCCCTCAATTTCATAATAATTGTCATTTTAAGCTTTTCTGTGTTTTACAAAATAATTATTCTAATGTAATATTTAAAATTAGAAAATACTATGAAGTATTATATTTTTATGTTTATTTCACAAACATCACTGCTAATTCTTTTTTTAAAAAATCTGCTAAAATATCAATAAAATAATTTTTATTAATAAAAATATAATCATTTATTTTTTTCTCCGAAAACATTATAAATTTTTTTTTCAAAAATACCAAAACATGAAAATATTTGAATTTATGATTTATGTTTTACTTTTAAAGATTTAAAATTTAATTTCAGTTATGTCATATGTTTGGAAAATAAAATTTTCATTGATATTTTAAGAAAAACCATAATTTTTGGTATAATATCTATTTTATATATTTTTTTAGAATTATCTTCTTATTCAAAAGTAACACAGATTATTGTGTAAATTTTTATCCTAAATAAATTATAAAATTATTCAAACATTGTGTTTTTAGTTCAAACTTTCCTATTTGTTTAGATTTCCTTCGTTAAATGTAGTATTTTTATATAAATACTAACGATAGTATTTTGGACAATTGACTAAAACATCATTTTTTTTATTTTTTATTTCAAATATAAGATTAATCATTTAAATTTATAAAATAGCACAAATTTAATAGTAAAATAATTAAAAATCTTTTTCCTAATAAAAAAATTAAAATATAAATTGAAAAAATGAACGTAAATATTATATTTTAATTTTATATATTATTTGAGATAAATAATTATTTTTATAATAATTTATGTTATTTAAAGAGTTTTATTTTTAATGTGCTAAATTTGTAATATAAACTTAAAAAGTGTTATTTTATAGTATTACTCTAGTATTTTTGGGATATGATAATATTCAAAAATTTCTCTTTAAATTAAACTATAATTTTATTTTAATGTTTTTGTTTACTAATTGAATGAAGTATTAATACTTCAAAATAGTTTTAACTCTATAAAATTTAGTTTTGAGTCATAATATTTACAAAATAAGTTTATTGATTAAAAACATAAATATTATAAAAACTTACTCATAAAATATTATCATACATATAAAAGTTGAATTTATGAAATATTGAATTTTGCTTTCTTACCTTTGCTATGAAATTCAATTACAAAATTTGCCCAAAACAAAAGTTAATGTAAAAAAAAAGACAACAAGTCACATCACATGACAAGTCTATCATGGGACACGTTCCACTACCTTCTTGGGTCCTCATTTTGAATTTTACCGAACATGGAATGTAACTATTTCACTTTTTGAAATTAATCTTCTTTTTTTTTCATCGGATAATAATCTTTTAAAATTAATTGTATTTATTAATTCACTCAACACTCCCTGTATTTTATTTTGGTGTACTATAATTTTAACCAAGCTAAACTGAAAAATAAAAATAGTCAAAACAAATAAAAATATAATTAATTTTTGTATTAAAAATTAAAAACATTAATGTATAATTCCAGTGTATAGAAATAAAACCCAAACCGAATTAATTCGGAATGATATGAAAATTAATTTGAAATGATTATTTGAATTAATAATATTTTATGAAAAAATATATAAAGAATAATACTTTAAAATAATATTTTTTAAAATTTATTTTCTAAATTTAATATATTAAAAATAAAATTTATAAAATATTATAAATTATTATGTAAAACTAATTATTTATTTCAAATAAATTATATATAAAATTAAAATATAATGTTTGAGTTTATTTTGTAATTAAGAATTTAAATTTTTTTTATTATAAACTTTTTAAAAATAATTTTAATATTTTTTTATTTTTAAAAATTTAAATAATTAATATTACATATAAAACAATTTTAAAAAAAATTATTTTAGACAATTTCTCAAGATACAAAATAGTTTGAAATTAATTCGGATCTAATAATCAATTATTTTTGCTATGGAAGAAAATATGTAAAAGTGGAAAAATGGGCATGAAACCTTCTGAATTAACAAAAGGCCATCAGGTAACCTTCAAGTTTCAACAGATCTAAGTCAGTATTCTTCACTCACCTATTACAATATTCAAGCATCATCAACAACAGAAACAAACAAAGATTCGACAATGTTTCCTCGGTTCTTGGATCTTTTAACATTACACCTGAAGAATCACTTTGTACATTGTTCTCTTGTCAATGTACTAAGAACTTGTCTCTGAAACAAAACCCGGATATAGAGAATGTTAACAAATGTCTATTTGGCTCAATTAGAAAATGTTTCACCTTACTTACCCGCAATTCTTCTACTGTAACTTTCTTGCATGATCGTGTTTGAGTCATTAATTTGTCTAACTTTCTTCTGCGTCTCTCGCCGTTTCTTCATCTTGGATAAGCTAATCGAACCTTCAACTGAATCATTGATGAAGAAACAACACTCAAGTGATGTAGAAATCGACAAGTGAAAGAGGGTAAAAAACAAACTATTCCACTTTCATACCTTGCCATTCCCATACAACCTTTTGTTCACCCTTTACAATTTTTGGATATTGATCTATACGTGAATCCTCTTGTACTAACTCCTCAACCTATAATGAATCATCTCAGGCAACAACATGAGAATTGGTTGAAAAAGTGAAAATATGTCAACCCATATTTTGAGAAAGAGTGGAGTCAGGTCAAGAACCGGAGTTACTAGTTGATAGGATAAGGATAAGGCAAAAAAACAGAATACCTTACTCCATAACAAAGGATCTCTTCTTTCTTTGGGCAAAAGGAGATGATCACGTAACCGTGCTGCAATAACCCAAGGCTCGCAGTTACTAGTCTCTACAGAATTTGATGACACTGCATTCTCTTCCAGAAAGTCACAAACCTAATGAAACAATTGAAAACAAATGACTATTACGTATTTAGACACAAAGACAAGGATAATGGATTGATTGAGATGCTGTAGATTTCAGGTGTACCTGGTCGTATAGCTCTTCCACTCTATGCGAAACATATCGCTTTCGCTGAATTTTCCTATGCAATATTGCGCACCCCACAAGCTGTACATCTCAACACTGTAAACAAGCTTGAAGATGTTGATAAAGTAAACTAAACCATTCAAAGATTGGCTTTTTTCTAATAGTACATTACCATTGCACACACAGAAGAGATAACTAAGATGTGCCTCAAAAACCATTGATGTATGCGACATGTTACAGGTTTGTAACTTTCCACTAGCGATTCCGGGCACTTCAGCTCATTCATCCTTCAAATAAATCAAAGATAAAGTAAGGATCTTTGCCAACACAACAACTTCAAGATTTAGTTTTCAGCAAATAGAATTAATCAGTAACGAAAATTCCAACCCATCAGAATTAGTCCTTTTCTCTAGAAGCTTAGTGACAGCTTCTACGGCTTTTTCTTTTGCAAAATTGAAAGCAAGCTCGTCTAAGTTACTCATGAAACCGTTGGCACGCAGATCTCGCCAAACATCATTCTCTGGAACCTAAACAATCGATGAAAATAGCTCAATGAATTCGTCACAGTTACTACAAAATGAATACAAAAATAAATCAAAACACTAGAGTTGAAGATAAATCACAAGCATACCCAAATGGTCCCAGTACCGTAGCATTCATTATAAGCATATGCTTCACAAACTTTTTCCTGAAAATACCCAACCTGACCAACAACAAAACCAGATGCAAAAAATGTTTAAACCAAATAATCAACAACACAAAAATCTAAAATTTTGAGTATTTAGGATGTATAATTAAATACCAATTTCTTGGTTGATTCATTGACTTCTCCATCTTCTACGCATAAATTTCCTTTCTTTCTGTATCCATGATTACATTGCAATTTTCCTTGGTAACATTCCCCATTTATTGGACAGGGTTCACAGAAATCTAAGACAAAGAAATTGAGTTGAGAAAGCGTCACAGACGAAATGAAAACCACTGACTAGGAATCTCGAGCTTACCCAAGTCCGAGTCGATGGAACTTGAGTTACTGTCGCAGAAAGATTTAGGGTTTGAGTCCAGATAGTTAGCGAGGAAATTACAGGCAAAGGCCACCGCACAAGCGACAATCACCACCGTCAGGAGCCTCACAAGCTCTTCTTTAGAAGGGAAGAAGTTTTCCGGTGGTTCGAGTAATGACCTGATCGGAGATTTAGGGTTTCGTTGGGCTTTAGTCACCGATTTGGGTCGCTTCCTTGGTATCGAATCCATTTGAGCACTGGGAAGAGCAAAATATTTTAAAATTGAAAATGTGATAAATAATTGTCGTGAATAAATCGCGAAATTGAAATTAACTATATTTACCCTATAACCCGAAAACCAACTCATTGAATAATTGCAGTTGGCGAGATTACTCCTTTTAACCAATTGAATAAACACAATTATGAAAATTTGGGTTATGTGAGTTATGTGGTAGACGCAATTAACTTCAATTGATCGTGATTTATGCAAAAAATAACGATTTGGAGAATTGTGAATACATGTCAATAGTTTATGTAAAATTAAGGTGTGCATTGTTAGTTCATGTAGTATAATAGAGAGGTCCAAAGTTCATGTGGAAAAATCATGGGCAGCAATAGTTTATGTAGTAAAATAGTGTCGTCCCAAAAGAAAACATTAATTAATATGAACCCCAAAAAGACCCAATGGATCAGTGGTTTATTTAATTTAATATGGTATATTTTTAATAGAATTAATTAATTACTCGGGACGCGTCTATTCTATTCTATCCAACCTTTAAAAGCCTGTCTCCGTGTTAGAAAGTAGAAAGCTTCATCGCCGCTTTCTTCTTATTCAGTTCTCTGCTAAGCGACGGCTGCATTCTCTCTCAGATTTTCCCATTCAGTCGAATCATTCTTACTCAGGCAAGCTTCTTCGATTTTTATTCTTCTCTTCCATTCTTCCTTTGTTTCATAAAATTTCTTTATTTTCTAAGGGTTTTGCAAAAGTATTGAAAACCCTAGTTAATTTTAACCGATATTATTCAGGATTTCGTCGGAATTTGTTGGGTTTTTGATTCCTGAGTTAGTTTGATTTTTTAGAAACCCTAATTTGGGTACAGTGCAGTCGCACAGAGAAACCCTAATTTCTGGGGTTTTGTTACGAAACTGGTTTTGCTTATGTGTTGAGGTTTTTTTTTCAGAATTTAAAAGCCTGTCTCCGTGTAGAAAGAATGTCGAAAGTTTCATCGCCGCTTTCTTCTTATTCAATTCTCTGCTAAGCGACGGCTTCATTCTCTCTCAGATTTTCCCATTCAGTCGAACCATTCTTACTCAGGCAAGCTTCTTCGATTTTTATTCTTCTCTTCCATTCTTCCTTTGTTTCGTAAAATTTCTTTTTTTCTAAGGGTTTTGCAAAAGTATTGAAAACCCTAGTTAATTTTAACCGATATTGTTCAGGATTTCGTCGGAATTTGTTGGGTTTTTGATTCCTGAGTCAATTTTATTGTTTAGAAACCCTAATTTCGGGTACAGTGCAGTCGCACAGAAAAACCCTAATTTCTGGGGTTTTGTTACGAAACTGGTTTTGCTTATGTGTTGAGGTTTTTTTTTTCAGAATTTGAAAGAATGGTTGCAGTAACCAAACTGAGGATAAAGTTTGGCTCTGAAGGTTCTGTCAAAACTTTTCAAGTTTTTCCGGATATTAACAACTGCGATAATGCGAGTAAAATTCAGAAATCAATCGGTGGAGATGTTTTTAAAGCCTCAAGTCAATCGAGGAAGCATGGACCTAAAGAGCTAGAGGAGGTTCAACCGAAGAAAAAGCTAAAGCTAGACCGTCATTTGTCTAGTCAGTGCTTTACACTGTTACGATTATTGAGAGAGCACCACCTTGGATGGATCTTTAATGAGCCTGTGGATCCTGTCAGGCTGAATATTCCTGATTATTTCTCTGTGATATCAAAGCCTATGGATTTAGGCACAATCAAATCCAAACTTTTGAAGAATGCGTACAGCAATGCGGATGAGTTTGCAACAGATGTACGGTTAACGTTTACCAATGCAATGCTGTATAATCCTCCACAAAATTCTGTTCACAAGGTGGCAAAGGAGCTTAAGGACATTTTTGAGGCCAGATGGGAATCACTCAAGAAGAAAAAGATTTCGGAATTATCCGGTATTGAAGTCACAGAAGATTCTAAATTACGATCCTTTGAAGTCGATTGTTCACGACAAAGCAACCCTGAAACATCTGGGAGGTACTCCGTGGAGATTCCAAAGCCAGTGCAAGAAAAGCCCAAAAACGCTTCTCTTTCCTCAAAGCGAGAGAAAGTGCAGAGCAAAAAGGATACTCCTGTTGTCACACCTAAAGCTTTAGCAACAAAGGTAGGATATATCATCAGAATCTTAGACTTTTTGCCGCCATTGTAGTTACTGCTATGATTTTAATGTATTTAATATTTTCAGTTGAGGATTAAGAAACTCGATCAGGGCCTTGGACTCAGTTCAACTGTGAAAATCCCAAGCAAAGGTACAAACTTGAGAATTAACCTTTCTGCTTTGTGGCTTCTCAGCATTTGGAACTAACTATTGTCTCCAATTGCAGCTTGCAAATGTGGTTCATGTGGTAGGATAATTTGCATATGCCTCAAGTCCTGTAACTCATCTGGAGTTGAAGTTTCTTCATTAACGGTATCTGTTGACTACTACTTGATCTTTAGTGAATGAGATTCCTCTTGGTCTTGTCATTACCAAAAGGAATTCATGTTGCAAAACAGGATTCTCGAGTTAAGAACATTTCCGGTTCGGAGGTGAGCCAGTCAGATCCACATTCTAATGGTAAGAAATCTCAAGCTACTTTTCCTAGTTTCGTTCAAACTTGCTTTTCTATTTCCGCTACTTTTGTAACAGTTTACTATTCTTTTATGTCTGTTTGAATGAAGAATCTGTGAATTCAAGGAATGAGAAAAATGGCTGTGTTAGTTCTCAGCTTGATAAATCTTCAAACAGTGCTCTACTGGATACTGGTATGTTTTATTTCTACCTTATAATTTCAATCGAATCTGTGGGATTCTTCTTTCTGCATAGTTTGGTTTCTTAGGATACTTTCCGGTTGTTACAGAGTTGAAAACGGCATTAACTGCTATGCCGCCCTTGCCACCTGAGAAGGCTCTTCGTGCTGCAATACTCAAGGGTCAATTTGCAGAGACCATTCTAAGAGCTAAACATAAAAAAATCCTTGATCAGGTATCATCATTACTTTCCTGATTCCAGTTACAATAAAAACCGAGACTTTAACAGCTTTTGTTTTACGGAAAGTTGCTGACTTGTTGTGTGTTTTACAGAGTAACAAAGCCGATCTTATAAGAATACAGATAGAAAAGGAACATATGGAAAGAACTCAACGCGAGGGTATACACTGTCTCATGTTTCTGTGCTAAATTATGTCTCAAACTTTTAGAATCTCGCCTCTTACATTCACAAAATAAATGCAGAGAAAGCTAGAATTGAAGCTGAGATGAGAGCTGCTAAGATTGCTACACGATTGAGGGAAGAAACGGAGTTGAGACAGCAACGGGAGAGAGAACGGCTTGAACTAGAAAAGGTACCTTGTCAAACATTGCAATTCCCCTTTTTTTTACTTTAACCATTTTCCCAGATTCTGACATCTGTAATCGTTTACAGATGAAAAAAAGCTTCGATTTAGAAGAGAACAACTTCATGAAATTGGAGAAGGATTTCGTTGATCTCTGTGGTGGTAGTGGTGGTGGCTCTAATCTGACAAGAATGCTTGAAGGGTTGGGTCTGTTTTTAAGAAATGATGATTATCTGGAAGAGATTGAATCAGAAATTTCTGATGCTATGAGAGTCGATGATCTTGAGGAAGGAGAGATCTTGTAGTCTCTTAATAGAAAACCTCTCGGTTGTAATTTTTGACCAGAACAAATTTTGTAATTTGACCTAAACTTTGTTAATATATGCGGCAATTAAATGATCATTGCTACAATTCTATATGTTAGAATTTGTATTCATTTGAAAGAGTAATCTGATAAAGAAAATAATAAGATATAACTCTAAACCTAGTACCAATCCAATCAAACAATCCAAACCACACACATACAAAGAAATAAAGACGAAAGATTACACAAAAGAAACATCTTTGATTTATTTTCGAACTCCATATATGGCAACTATGTAGAGAAGTTGAGTTGCAGAAAGTATTATTAGAAATGCCTCCATTGTCCTCTGCAACAAACAATTAGTCATTTGATGAAGTAATGAGTAAACTAGTGGTAATTTTTCTATTAAAACACTCACCAGACGTGCATTTCTCATGCCAAGTTCAATTTCTTTGCACCCAAAACTGGAAAAAAAGAAAAGAATATTATAACAATTTGTTGAAGATTTAATCATAAATTAATATAATTTGTGTTAGTGTTTACCCCATGGCTAAAAGTGTGAGTGACCAAGCAATGGTGGCGACAGAAGCAGCTGCCGGGAGACTTGCCGTGCTCCATGACTGGAGATGGTTGATTCCGGAGATAACCGAGGCAGCTCCAGCAACTCCGGCAATTAAAGAAAACATCACAAAGAATCCGGTGGCCGCATTACCCATCGGAAAATGTATTGGTGAGAAATGAACTGGAAGGCTAAAATCCGCACCTTGAATTTTTTTTAACAAAAAGTAATTAGATGTTTAAATTAAGAGTAATACTTTAAAATATTATTTTTAATTTTATTTTATAAATTTAATATTTTAAAAATAAAATATCATAAATTATTATTTAAAAATAATTATTTATCTCAAATAAATTATATATATAATTAAAATATAATATTTGGATTGATATTTTATAATTTAGGGTTTAATTGTTTTTTTACTACGAATAGATTTTTAGTTATTTAGTATTAAATTTATGCTATTTTTAAAAATTTAAATGATTGGTGATATATTTGGAATAAAAACTTTAAAAAATATTATTTTATATAATTTCCTTAAATCAATATTTTAAAGAATAATAATTTAAAATAGTATATTTTTAATTTTTTATTACAATTTAGTAAACTAAAAATTTCAAAATAGCACAAATTATTTTATGAAAATATTTATTTACCATAAATAAATTATGAGTAAAGTTCAAATATTATATTAGCATTTTTTTCTAATTTAAAATTTAATTTTTTATTATTAAGAAGAATTTTCTATTATTTTAATATTAAATTTATGATAATTTTAAAAAAATTTATTAATAGTGGTATATTTATAACAACAAAATTTTAAAATGTTATTTTTGTAGTCTATAATTAAATAGTTTAATTATGAAAATTTGTATGGCAAAAACTTTGTTTTCAATAACAGAAGAAAGGAAAGTTTGATACCAATAAGGAAGCCATGGTTGATAGCTTTGTTCATGGACCATGCTCCAATTCCAAGAACAATGGCGTACATACAGAAATTCAATCCTAGAAGCAAAGAGGCCACTGGTTTCATCTGCTGCTGTTCCGCCATTTTTTCTTAGTTGTTGAATGATGTAAGAACTTAGGGTTTATATATTGTTTTTAAAAGTTCTTTTTTTAGGGTAGTGGTACTTTTCTTGATTAAGGCTGTTTGGTTTTTCTTGATTCTTTAAAGTTAATTAAAATCTTGTTCTTACAGGTTGTAAAGCATCGTTTACTGTTTTTATTTTACAAAGAATCCAGTCTTTGCGTCATTCACAGGACACACTTGAAATATTATAAAATGTTTCTTTTTATAATATAAACATTCATGGCCAAAGAAAAAGAAAGAAACGTGTGTAAGAAGTAATGATATATAGCAAAAAAACAAGTGCTTGAGGTTATTAAACGTAATCAACGATGGAGATACCTTGCAGAACAAGTCCATAAGGTCTTGACTTCTCTACAAAATCAAGTAACTTCCTCCATGATCATCACTATTGTCTCCACATTCTTCTTCATCAAGTGTAGTCAATAGAATCTCCACATACTTGTTCACCAAGTGCGCAGCCTTATCGTAACTTCCATCATTATCTGCTATGCTTTCAGTAGCTTCACTCTAAAATGGAGTAGAGTAATCTGAGAGTCGCATACCATATCTTACTATTTTGAGTCCCTCAGGGAGATGAAATGTTATCTCAACTTGATCGTACTCTTGGTTTAGAGGAAAATGACAATCACATATAATCTGATGATTTATGGCTGATGAGTGAACAAATCTCTTTGTTTAACAGGCTCAAACTAGTTCCCCTGCTTGTCTTTAAACCGACATTCTACTTTAATGTGTCAGCAAAGTTGGGATATTGGAAATTGAATGATGTAACTCTTCCAGTGTCAAGATTCAAGAAGTTTTGAACTCAAAAGAAAAAAAGTTTTGAACTTTCTTGGCTTGGATTCTGAATAAATCATAAAAACGGAAACCAAGTTGATTAATCATGCAAAAATGTAACAAACTCTGGAAATAGTCAAGAGATAAAAGAAGTAACACTAGATATCTCTCTTAGGGATTTCACTCGTCTTCTTGGCTACGTAACCTAGCAAGCCTGTTGGTAACAACGATGTCTAGCTGAGAAGCTCTCTCAACAATGGCTTTCCTCTTCTTTGTTGAGACATTGTGAGCAATCTCTGCACAGTAAGTCCTGAGAAGCCAAAGCAAACATACCGTAAGAATAATTTCCTTCAATCATCTCTAAAGTACTCTAGATTAGAGGAAAAGCAATCATGTACGTACCTGTTGTGCATCATGAGTAACTCAAGCTCACTGCAATTGTGAACAACAAACTTTTTGAATCCGTTGGGGAGATAGTGGCGGGTCTTCTTGTCAGATCCATAACCGATATTGGGCATCAAGGTGACACCTTTGAACTTTCTTCTAACTCGGGAATCAATACCCTTAGGCCTCCTCCAGCTTTCCTGAACAGTTACAATTGGAAGACAAACAACAACCCATTAGACAACGAGAAAATCCGCACATTATAAACCAATCGAACCAAGCTTTTCTAACAAATTACCACATGGAGATGTTAACAGGTTTAAAAGTAACAGTAAGCTTATCGAACTAAAGCTAACTGTGTCGCAAGACCTGTAAGAGTTTCACTTTCTGCCCTTAAAAACGAAGTGACCAGAAACATAAGTACAATTCTGGACACCAGATACCATAGGGCATTATATATATGCCAATGAAGCTAATGACGACGATTGAATCAATCAATAAATCTATTTCAGCTATTAAATATAAGTAATATAACATCAGTAATAGTTATGGCAGCATACAAGTACAAGATCAAAGTTAAATAGTCCCCTCAGATCCAGAAAACTTGGATATTTATCACTGTGTTGCATCTTTTTAAGACTCAGAAGACAATTTCGCAACATTTCCTAAGTATCTAAGTAAATTTTCTCGGAAAATACAAAGCTTGATCTCCAAAAATTAACGAACAACCATAAATTACATGAATACACATGAAAAGGATAAATCTATATAAATGATTACCTTCACAGTGATTCTACGATCGCTCTGGGGTCTGATGAATTTGGCAGACCTCTTCTTCACAACCTTCTTGGTAAGTAACGGGACCGCCATTGTTGCTCCTTCGTAAGATCTCAAAGCGGCTCTGCAAAACAGCAGCTTGACACCTAAAAGTGAGTTTTATAGGTATACCCTAGCGCTTCTAATTGGGCTCAAATTGTGGCCCAAATAGAATTTTTTCCGGGCCTTTAAAAAGTTAAAGAGCCATTGATATTGAAATCAAAGAAAACTTAGTAATAACTAATAACTAACAACTACCTTGTGCAAATAAAAGTTCGCCCTAATTTTTTATATTGAAATCTCTAATATATTAATTAAAAATCATGTTAAAATAATTTTATATTCACGTATAATTTACAAATATATCATAATCATGTATCACATAGTATTTTAAAATAAATATTATATAAAATATAATTTATTAGATTATTTACGAAAATTGCTATTGAATAGTTATTATATGTAAATCTTTAATATTTTAACATAAAATGTATTTTGTCATAAAATACAAATACAATACAAAAAAAATATTATAAATTTTGAAAAACTAGTAAAACAAAATATAAAACAAAATTTTAGTTTAATTGAATATTTATCACATTTATAATTTTATCCAAGATAGATATAATTTAAATCTATTTGTATAATTCGATTTCAGTATCTATTTTATTTTTGTAATCAACATTAAAATATTTAAAAATTATTTTAATATGAGATAAATTATATATATATATATCTGGTTTACATTAACTAAATAAATAATTAATTTTTTCCCACAGTGTGTATCAAAATCTAGTATATAAATATTAGGTATGTGAATATAATTAAAATCATTAGTTAATAACATTATATTGGTTTTTAGAATGCAAATCATATAACATGCAAAAATTTAATTTTTTATTATCAAAAACATAGTAATGATTCAATTTCTTTAAAAAATATATTCAAACAAAAACAATACATAATTATTATAATATAACTGAATTTTAAATCCTTTTTGCTAAATTTGATTTGTTGTTAAATATGTTATATTTACAAAATTTCGGTGCTACCAATAATTGATTTAGTGAATAGTTTAATAATAAATATATGAGTTTTCAACCAAATTAATATAAATAATGTAATTTTTCTAGTATTCTATGTGTATTTTCATATTCCTGTAAAAAGTCATTATATTGATGACATGTAAAAATGTAAATAACAATAGAGTAAGATTTACTTTTAAAAGTGTTTCTCAATTAATATAAGTTGAATATGTGAGATTTTATATTGACCTTTTAATAATCTCTTACTGTGTTTTGGTAAAGTGTACATGTCTAATAACAAAAACAAAAATAGAATCAATAATAAGAAATTGTGTTTGCTGAAGTCATCACAGTTTTTAAATCTTTTGATTAATTTGTCAAAGTATAGAAGTAATGTGTGTGACTGTGATGTTCATCAAACAAATATTAGCTGATGAAGAACATTCAGTAAAGTCTCCTTTTGGATGGTAAGGACTCAATCCACTCGTTTTCAATCTTCTGAACATGTGAATTCATCTCCATAATAGCTTCAAACTCAATTTCGCCATTCAATCTCTTCAGAGACTTTTTAACAATCATCTGTGACTTTGTGTATGATATACTAAGTCTATTATCTATATGAAACAATGGGAAGAAGCAGAAGACAGAAACAGGTCTTGGATAAAAGATTACATATGGCTTTGGTTTAGGTAACCACAAGGCTATAGAGAGGAAAGAAATAAGAAACCAGATGCAAAAATAAGCATATAATATGGTTAAGGTTTGCGATTTCGTTGGATGATTACTATCTGCACATAAATCATGCGAAATCATGAAAACTTTAAAGAGGATTATGGACTATATACCATGAAGTTGACCTGATCATGGCTTATTCAGTATTCCTCCCACCTCAAAGTATGATAACTTTATATGAATGTTGCAAAGCCAAGAGGTGAAAAGCAGGAAGCTGAAAGAAGATTCAAGATTTAAGCAAGACTCAACTTCTGCATTATTTGAACAGCCTTTTGTGTTTACATGACACTGGCAGAGAAGTAGAGAAATCAAACTGTCGTCAGTTTGGATTTACGAGTCCAAACAACAATTTCGAGCTTAACTAACAGTGTAAGAAAGTTCAAATAGGGAAGGTATGAAACTATGAATGCAGCTGGTGTTAACTTCCAAAATGATTTCAAGCAATAAGAACTCATTTGTACACACTCATTATCTCAGCTTAACAAACTGTACATTTTGTAACAAATTGCAAGCTTTTCTAGACAGAGAAGAACCAGTAAAAGAATAGGATTTAAGCCCACAACTAAGGTCTTCTACTCAGAAGATTCCAAAAAGGCGATAACTTATCTCACTAGGCTCAACGGGCTTATTCTTTGGTTACCTAAGTAACGTCCTAGTAAGAAATATGAGGGACTAATTATGGACCAATTTATGACTAAGGATTGAAAAGGAAAAGAAACCAGAATCTGCACTCGATGTATATAGAGAAAAAGAGAATGGAAGCTATTATTCCTTGTTACCAAATCTCCTGCCAATGATAGGCCGAACATCATCAGCAACAGCCAAAGTCTCTAAGAAAGGAAGTACAGAAATCAAACCCTCGTCAGTTGGATCATCGTACCAACTTGTGATGGGGATCCCATTATTCATTTGGAATCTGTACACCTGAAACAATTAAGAAACAAGATTTGGATGATCAAAGCGTAACTGATGAGGGTGTCCATGTACACACCAAGAAAGCTTGAGATTTTGCAATCTGACAGATATTCTTCACACTGAAGTTGACGGCTGTGTCCTTTCATAAAATTAGTAGTGCTCTCAGTCACTAAGTATATTAAAAAAAAAAACATAAAGAGACACAAGACTTCAGTTAAAATTGTCAAGGTCCATGAGCAGATTATCAGATAAAGTACCTGGGGACAGTTGTCAATTATAGCCACTTTGGCCAGATCAAGACCCAGAACAGTTAGATCCTTGGTGTAAATTCCATCTGAAAGAATGCATGAGTCACGATAAAATCGCTGTGATATGAACTTTCCATCTGGGTCTAGTATATCTAGAAGTTGTGAAGCGTAGCTGCTGTGGCTCGCCGTGAAGATAACAACATGAAACAATTCTACCACCCTCTCCAGGAACCTGTAAAGGTGTGGCCTTTGTTTCACATATACAGTGTTTTCTTGCATGTTGAAAAAGACTCTGAAAGAAAAATCTGCAACACTGCACGATTCCAGAGTTGAATGGACTAAAGTTTCTGCATTTGAGAAAGAAAAGAAACATTGGTTACTTGGGTAGCACATCTGCCTTGAAGGTACAAGAAACAGAAAAGTTTAACAGTACACAATAATAAAGATGTTTCTTCATATTTCTTCATTGGTAGAAAAAACTGCAAAGGTGTTACCACCTTGAAAATTAAAATATACAACCAATTAAATAAGTCAGTTCAGATTCTGCTTCTGAACATGATTCAGTCTACTACATATATTTAAAGGAACAACTGTTATAACGAATGAGCTCATGATGAGGAAAAGACTCGAGAATATAAAATAAAAAGCCATACCATCCAAATCAAGGACAAGGGTCACAGCCTTCTTTCTTGGGGTATCCCTAGGCCAATAGTTGGATACGACATCCAATAATTCCGGCTGATTCTTTATAAAAATCTGAGGGTCAAAATCCTCAGCTTGTTCAGATTCACGATCTGGTTCTATATTGTGCAATCTTGTCCGGTTGAATGCCATAAATAATTCATGGTTATCGACACTAATCCAGTTGTCAACATCTGACTTAGCATTATCTGTGTTGGCTGATTCATCTTCTAAGTAAGGTAGTAACATGTACTGCTCAGGGAAGATGTAATGAGGCAAGGGGCTTGTTTCAGTGAATGCATCAATGTTTCCACTCTCATCAAACGGTAAGCTTGCAATAAGAACGTCTGAAATAAAGAAATCAGTCACGTTGCAAGTTTGGCTGTCAAAGCAAATCTTGCTGCTGCTCTTGTGGCCTCCCCACCTGGGAATTTCCCAGTGCACAGATTTTCCTGCTGCAAATACTTCGGGAAGAAATATATTAGACTAGACTAAACAAAGGCAAGCATAGATCGAAACTGCACTGGTAACAGATACCTCGATCAGTTCCATCCAGTTCATCATTCAGAACAGGTGAAAATATTGTATCCGAGTTTGACATATAGTTGCAAGCCGTTTCCTGAACATAAATGATATATTCCACAGCAAAAGTTTCATATATAGCTTTGAAAGAAAGGATAAATGAAAGTCAGCTACACATATCAAATTTTACCATTTTATCGACAGGTTTAGAGCTATCGATAGAAGATGCAAATGCCTGAGACTGAGAAATGTCTTCAACGAGAATTTCAGCGGGCTCATTGGTTTCAGTATCCCGAGCCAATGTATCCAAACCTGAAGAAACCGATACAGTCATTGAGAGAGGACATCTAAATCAACAATCTGGGCAGAATACTCATACAAGGAAAAAGCTTTACCAAGATTCTGTTTCTCATCATCGTTGCAAGCATGAGTAGCTACGTTCATGCGCTCTGATATTTTGGACACAGAGCATGAATTTCTTGTAGTTGCTTTATGTTTCTTATTAACACCAAGAACCTTACTTATCTTGCTCTTCATTTCTATATATGGCATTGACTCTGTAATTCAAGTATAGCGCCCTTGGATCAAACACATTCAGGCTCACCAACAGCTTTATGAAAGATCAGCCCAGAACAAGATGCTGTAAAAAATCACAATCAGCTATTTCAATAATCAAAACCAAGAAGAGAAAATAGAAGAAGAAAAAAAGAGAGAATCTACATAGAACCAAAGGGTACAAAACCGAGAAGACTACAAACCGAAAGTCAACCTTGTCAGAAATAGCACAAACCCACAATCTTACATAGAAAGCATATATTCACAAATCACAATAGGTCTCTCTTGATTCTTAATTCAACGAATCAAGCGGAGAAACAAAATTACACGCTTCACTAAAAACGCGAATTCCAATTCCAATTCAGAAACAATTCATTAACATCAAATCAAGTAATCATACAGCCAAATTCGAGAAAGAAACGACAAAAGTATAAATTAGACTAACGACAAGATGAAATTTTGGAAGAATAAAAATTCGAACATAATCTAAAAACACACACAAAATGAAAAATCTACCATAAACAGCTAATAGAAACCAGACCCCCAAAAGAAATTTCACAAATTCAAACTCTTATCCAGCAAAATTCCGAAAAAGGTATAATCTTCCAGAAAACCCAGATGGAAAATGGCAGGTTTTTTCTAACGAATTCAGTAAGCAACAAAGAAGTATTAGAAATCGAAAGTCAAGCAACAAAGATTTATAACAGAAACGTAAAACTGAAAAGATAAGCAAAATAAACAGGAAGAAGAATAAAAGCGATCGAATTTGGAGAAGAATACGAAGACGAAGACCGACCTGAGTGTTTTTTTAATTTTTCTCTCAACTTGTGGTTTGCTCTTCTCTCTGGGTTTTCTCTCAAATGACTTCCACGAACGGTCAATACGAAATGATAGAAGCTTTACGACGGCTCTTTATTGGATGAAATTGACGGCTACGATGCGTTCTTTTGGTGGGCGCATGTTATCCAATTAAAAACTACCAACTGTATAGTGGACCTAACATCTGCAGGTTGACACGTGTTAAACCTTCGATTTTTTAAAATTTTAGTTTAGATTCTTTTCCAGATTTTGTGGGCAAATCCGAAAAAACAAAATCTGGCACAAAATATTACGAATATTGTAATAAATATTTTAATAGTTTAAGTAATTTTCATAATTCTCTATAGAAAAATGTGAATATTTATAATTGTATGATATATATATACATTTTTAAACTAAATATATGTATGATATAAACGCAAAACTCTACTCTATTATCTTTTTAATTAGATTTATATAATATTCGAAAATTATATAATATTGGTTATTACTAAATATAAATTAGATATTTATATAATTATAATTCTTATTTAAAATTATTTTAATATTAATTTTTGTATTATAAATTAAAAAATAATTGTTTTATGAATTTAAAATATTTTTTACTAGTTTAATAAAATATATTGATTTTCTAACTAAATTAATAATAATAGATTATATTGTAATTTTATTATTAATTTAAATTTATTTATATGTTTATTTGAAATACTAATGATATATTATAATATTTTTGTTAATAATATAATAAAATAAATTTTGTTTTAAAATATTTCTCAAATAATATATTAGAGATTTGTTTTTATTAACTTCGAACCTACTCAAAAACAAAGATAAATCAAACCAAAATTTAAGTCTCGTTATACCAAATCAGAACTAAACCAATTACAAATGGTTCAGTGGTTTTCGTTTATACAAAACCAATAAAACCTAAAACCAAACAATAACTTGGTTTCTTACATATCTCCTCAAAAACTGCTAAAGTCATTAAATATTAAAATTATAAGTTTTTATAACATTTTGTTTTGTCTCAGACTTTAAGATAACACAAGACAAATACAATTAGGTGTTCATTGACTTCCATGAACCTCATATCGAACTGATGGAGGTATCAGAAGATAGATTTGCTTCATTGGCTGCTCCAGATTCTTGACTCTACAAGACGAGCATATTCTCAGTAAACATCTTAAGAAAATACAGCAGAAACAAAACTGAAACAATCATCAAGTTTGATTTTTGAGCACACCTTTTGAATATCACTGTCACTTATGGAGACCTGAGGCACAGAAAGTCTCTGTTCATCACCTTTTGCTTCTCCTTGCAACTGCTGCTGATGAAGGTAGAGAACATGCTGTTGCTGTTGTTGTTGTTGCCATTGTTGAAACCACTCTTGTTGTTGTTGTTGTTGGAACTGAATTTGCTGCTGATTTTGTGGCTCTTGGTTCTGTTGCTGCGTATTGAGCTGTTCCACTTGTTGAGATTGTGGATACTGAGTTCCGGCTTGAGACTGGTACTCGTTTGACTGAGAATTCTGATTTGGTTGTGGTTGTTCATACAGAAGCTGTTGCTGCTGATGGTAGTAGTAATAGTGATAGTAATACTGTTGCCACATCTGGTTATTGTAAGCCTCATTGCTCTGCATCTGACATTCTTGTTGGCCATTAGTTTGCACTGGATTCTGAGGAATCTGAGTCTCAGGATAGGCAAAGGATGATTGAACCTGAGATGCAGAGTCTTGATATTGGTTCTGCGGATTCTGTGGGATTGAGTTCTGAAGTGTTGCTGGATTTTCTGAAGTGGCTCCACTAATGTGCTGACCAAGAAGCTGGGTATGAGGATAAACATTAGATGTCTGAACCGTCGGATGCATCTGAGATGCAGAGTTCTGCAGATTCTGTGAGACTGATCTTTGTGACGCTGCTGCTCGATTGTCTCGGGGAGCAACACCCATGTGCTGACCGAGAATCTCCCGCCCAGTTTTGTCTGGAGAATACAACATATGAGGAGGTCTCTCATGAGAACGAGGTTTCAAATCTCTATGATTCTGGATTAAATCTCTTCCATGGTGCCCCATTCGACCAGCTTGCCTCAGCGATTCTTGGTTTTGGTAACTTTGAGGACTCCGTGAGCCACTAGGTTGGATAACTATAGCATCAGATTTCACAGTATCTACTGAATTTGACGAGAAGTGAGCTTGTTTAGCCACAAAACCATGTTTGGGCTTGGCTTGAATCGGTAGGCTTACTTCACGAGAGCATTGACCACCTTTATCCGTCTTTAACTCCATGGAGAAATCACTCTTCGACTCACGGAGGTTCTCCCTCTCTGCAACATTATTGTTTCCTTCAACGTGGAGTCCTGAAGTCAGAGACCCCAGATTCGGCTCGGAGTTTAAATAGTCAGACCGAATAACATCTTTAGATTGAGCATCATCAGAGTTCAGAGGTAACTCTTTCTTTTCTTCCAGTGGAGGAAAAACTGTACCGCCTATGCCTTTGTTTGCTAATAGGTCCTGATTCAAGCATTCACGAGTTTTCTCTCTTTGCTGAAACAAGTCTTTGAATGATTTCCTCGAAGGAAGGGATCCATGTAACTTGGCTCTAGCAGAATGTGGAAATAATTTTATATGACGACCTAAAGCCTTCCTAACATCATGAATGGTTCCAGAGAGGTCAATAAACTGCGCAAAACCAATAACAAATCATAAGTATTAAACACATTCGCTGTGATCCAAAAATGAGAGAAGATGAAATAGAAAAGGCCACAAGCAAGAAATACCGTTGTTTCTCCTATCTGTAAAAGAAACCTTACCTCCATGTATAGATTTGATATCTCCTCTTTGTCTACTGCGCTCAGACCATCGGAGGAATCTGCCTGGTGAGATATTTCTTTATCTATGATAGGATCTAACATATCCACTTGTCGAGACTCTCCATGCATCATCAAGAGTCTTATAAGCTCCTGTTAGCACAATTATGAACAGCAATTGAAGCTTCAAAATGTTAATAGCTGCCAATAGAACTTGCGAGGAGAAATATGATTTCCAAATGAGGAATCGTTGACGAGATTCAGACTTCAAGCTAATAACAAACCTCAAGAAGTAATTTGCAGTGAGGAACTTTCTCATTGCCCTCTATCAGAATCTGAGCTGCTTCATCAGCACTGTTCGTTATCTAAGAAAAGAAGTAAACCTTCAGATAAATAAAAATTCCAAAAAATGCAATGTATTGAAGGTAAGGTAAAGACACACACAGTTTCCAGAGGTCTATATTAATATTGTGACATGTTATTGACAGACAATCGAAAACATTAGTTACCATGTACTTGAGGCGAGAAAATTGAACATACAACAGTGCGGTGGTTTCCAAGTTTTCTTTTCCAATGAGTGTTTTCTTCAGAGCTTCTTTGTATGTAATAACAGCCGCTTCAGAATTACCCTACATAGAACACCGCATAATCAGATATTCTTGACCACTAAGTCATCAAAATCAGTTGATATCGATTAGTGTATTATTCATACCAGACGCTTTTCCATGTTAGCCTTCTTAGTTACATTTTCAACAAAACCAAAACCAAATTCCTCGCTACATCGAGACAGAGCAACAGAAGCAGCAGATGCATCTCCAACGTGTTCCTTGAATCTTGCATTGTATAGATGGACAACAGATGCATTCTACAATGGACATAAAAGGGCCTCAAGTGAATGTATGATCCTAGTTGTTTATTTTCTCTGTTTTCGCACACTAAAGCAATCGTAATCCCATTTACCTTGACAAAAGTTTCTGATGCTCGAGCCAATGCAAAGTTTGCTAGCTCTCTTCCACCCTTGCTTTCAACAAAATCCACATAGCGGAACCAAAACTCAGCGTAATTAGCACATGGTATTAAGCATCTCTCATAAAGCTTAGTAGCCTGCAAATAAAAAAATAAAATAAAAAAAAATATATATATATATATAAACAAGAAGGGAACAAAATCCAAACTGAACCAGAAACCAAGAAACTTCCCTACCCAATCAAAGTCCCCATATGTTTCAGCAAAGTTCAAATACTCATGCCAATTGTCCAGCTGATTTGTGTCCAAGGGGTTTACATGAAAATAAGGCCTGCGGATATGCATCTCAAAGCAATTTATTTTTTCCATCAATTGCCGTGAATCTTGATAGAACTGTTCTCCAATCGACAAATATGCATCCAGTGCTTTTGACACAGCCGAACTCGAGGAAGGACCCATCAAGTTTCTTATAACAATAGAGATCTCCTCATCAGAGTGACGTGTTTCAACCAAATCTTCTTGCATGGGGTCTGAACAAAGGTCTGCATTAACATCTATCCTACACTTAATCTTATCTTTCAAAGAAGCAGCAATCTTCCTGAAGCTGAAAAACATGCATGACAAATATAATGTAATGAAGAAAGACAAACTTAAGCCACAAGAACTCAAAATATCAGAACATGATAACTGTCACTATAGAACATTTCTAAAAAACATACTTCTTGAAGTAGAGATGCAACTTTTTGGTTGGAAATCTCAGGGTCCGAAGATATATATGAGCCAGTGAATTCCATTGCTGCTGCCCCAAAGCGAATTTTATATATATGTCCCAAAGAGTGCAGCAAGAATAATCTTTTCCAACAAGTGAAATTGCTCTCTCAAATAATCTGCCAGATATATATATTTATGTAAGGTAATCACTCGCAAAAATCAGCCATTGGTTCTCATGAGGATCTTCATAAGCAAAGAATAACCAAAAAGCCTACCCAAAACTCAGAAATACCTACTAACATCATGAGGATCTTCATAAGCAGCGACAGCAAAAGAGCAATAATCGAACCATACAGCTACAGAATAAGTAGCTGCTTGTACTGCTCGTTCGAAAACTTCAACAGCATCTTCTAAAGTGCATAACTTTATCTTATGGTAAGCATATTTCCTCCAATAACCATGGCACAATGGAAACTCCGACAAGAAAGCATCATAAACTAAACATAGCTTCTTAATGTCATCCTACAATAGCAAGGTCAACAATTTTAGTTCCTGAGACACAAAATTCAAAATTTAAACAAGAAAACCCAATTTTTGGATCACGAAACCAGTTAAATGAATGCAACTTCAACGGTCCCTAGTTGGTTTAGTGGTTTCTTCGAAGGAAGAAGTCCCTACTTCTAGTGGCTCTTGGTCTAATGGCTTCTTCGAAGAAAGACATCCCTAGTTCGAGTCCACTTGGAAGAGGGTGTTACGCCTTAAATGTGGTTTAACAAGAATATAAACTTCAACTTTGCATCATATGCGACTTACGGGGAACGAATTCTCTATTTCGGAGATTAATAAAGTCCACTCATCAAAATCAAGTGCTCCACTTGCGAAAGTTTCTTTTAGTTTATCGTTGTCGAGGAGATCTGCAAACAAAATCAACCCAATGAGTTGACTAAAGATTCTACTCGCTTCCTCAAGTAATGGCGGAATCGCACTGCAAGGTGTAAAATCCAAAACTGATCCAGAGAAAGAGAGAAAAAGGAGAGAAATAGGGTTTACCAGTAGAGTCGTCTAATTCTGGAAACGGAGACATAGGTGCCTCGCCGGAGACGGCGGTCCTAACCTCCGTCGTCGCCATTGAACGGCACTACTTTTTTTAGATTTATTCTCAAAGAGGGTTTTGAAATAACTGCAATTGTTTATTATTAGCCCTTAATTAGCAACAATTTAATTGGTGTCCCTAATATTTTCTTTTAACATAGATGCACCCAAATTTGTCAGATGCGATTATAAATGATTTTTACAATTAGCAAAATTTAATTTCATTTCTTCTTTTTCCTTCCACGCCCAAACGTTTTCACATGAGTGCACTTATTGTTATTGTTAAGCTGTCCTTTCAAGCGGTTCAGATCTACCCCGCCTGACTCACCTCACACCGAGTTACGGAACACAAATTGTTTTTATCCGCAAAACTTTTGAATTAATTTTTTCAAATCCGTATCCATTCCACATTAATCAAACGGATCTGGCGGATTAGCGGGTGATCCGTTTCATTTTTTAAAAAAATTTTAAAAAAATTTAATAAATTTAATTAAACTAAAATATTTAATAAATTTAATTAATCTAAAATATTTAATACATTTAAAAATATTTAATAAATTTAATTAAAATAAAATATTTAATACATTTAATTAAAGTTTCTAAAAATATTTAAATAATTTAATTAAAATATTTAATAAATTTAATTTGTTTGTATTTAAATTAGTTTGCATCTAAATTAGTTGGGCCTCAATTTGATTAATTAATTTCAAATCAAAATTTACGGGTACCCGCTAACTCGTAAATTAAAAAATTGCAACCTGCACCCACTCCGCTCTAACTAATACTCGATCCGCACCCGCCCCGCATATGAAAAAAAAATTTTCATTCGATCCACATCCACTCCACAGCGAGTCAAACGGAGTGAAATCCATAGGTAAAAACTGATACTGAGAGGCCTTTGCCCCAAATATATCACATAAGTGAAATTATAAATTAAAGTCACTAAATTTAGCCAAACTTTAATTAACAACCAAATGTTTTCAGTATCATTAACATACCAAAATCATTGGCTAGTTTCGTTAGATTTGGTTGTGATCAATTATTTGGCTATTTTCGTTAGATTTGATTGTTGTCAATAATATAAAAACCAGATCGAATTGGGCAACTAGATTGGTTAAACTACAAATTGTAGTTCATCCCATTTAAATTCTATAAACAATTAAAATTAAATTTATATGCACGTCATGGACGGAGTAAAATAGTTATTGAATAAGTATACTATAGTTATTTGTGAAATAATATTATTTAGGATTTAAAATCCGATTATATATACCAAAAATATTATTTTATTATTTTTAATATAATGATAGTTTTTTTGTTTTGTTTAAATAATTAATGATTTATATATATAATTCATTTTATTCATAAAAATATTAGAAACAATAATTTATTTTCTTATTTAAATTAAATACTTAAGTTTTAAAATATCAAATTTATAACATATGCTAACATGTTATAGTTGAATATTAATCATTTATAATTTTTGTATGTGTAACTTAAATAAATGAAAAGATTATTTTTTCAAAATAAATAATTGTTTTTGGTAGTTTAATAAAACATATGGATTTTGTAACCAAATTAATATGAGTGACATACATTGTAATTGTTTTAATAATTTAAACAAAATTCAAAAATTTATCCAAAACCATATATATTATAACTTTTTAAAACGTGATATAACCAAATATTTCCATAGTCTATACATGATGATATTAATTCATATTTAAATTTAAAATGAAGATATGAGTTGATTATAAATCATAAACATTAAATAGGTTTAGATCTTTATAAACGAAACATAGTTTTATTTGACCGTACATATGTAAAGTCAATATATGATTTTTATAAATAAAAAGTCAATAAATATTCACTGCTCTCATTTTCAGCTACACATTACATAACGTCACTCGTTTCTTCTCCTATGTTTAATATTTCCATCAATTCCGCTATCTTCTGCGAAATTAACATTGCGTTAAAAAATGCAATAAAACATTAATATTAATATTTAGTCTTATATTTTATTTAATATTCCTTTCACATGTTTGAGGAAACTTCTAATGTAAAAATTATATTTATTTATCGTTCATTTATATATTTATTTGAAATTTACTATGTTGATAACATGTTATCATGATATTTATATTAATAACACGTATTATTAAAAATGTTTTTTAAATAATATATTAAAGATATTGTATATTTTAAAGGAAATCATACTAATTCTAATTCACATTTAAAAAAACATAAATCATAATAGTACATTAATCGGAAACTAAAATATAATCAATATCTATTACAAGAAAACACATCAACTTCATGCTTGACGTGAATTAACTGGAAAGTACAATCGAAAATACATGGATAGTATAATGTAATGTAACTATAAAATACAATCGACAAAAGTAATATTTCTTAAGTTTTTATTTTAATATATTATTATTATTTAAAATTTTTTAAAATAGTATAAATTAAATATTAAAATATTTATAATTTCTTTTTGATAAAAATAAATTCTAAATTATAAAAAAAAAACTAAATATAATATATTAATTATATTTATAATTTATTTATGGTAAATATATATTTTTAGAAACTAATTTTTTCTGTTTTAAAATTTAAAATTTAATTTGTTAAATTTTTTTAAAAAATAAAAAAAAATAATATTTAATAATATTATTCGGATAAAAATTATATTGTGGCATTTTTTGTCCCTTGACTTAGAATATTTAAATTAATAAAGTAAGATATTTATTAGGTTGAGGAGAAAGAAGATTCCACCACGTGCCAGGTCATGTGTCGGTTACGGTCAAATGCCGGTGCCAGTATTTCAACACGTGTCATGCTAATAACCTCATAATTTTCTTTTTTCGGTTGAAGTTTTTACTATGCTCTTTCCAGATGACCCGAGACTGACTGATTGTTCCCGGTTACCGGTTAACTTTTAGTCATCGCGGTTCTTCCATTACCTTGTGTTCCCATTTACATCTAATCCCAAAAAGATAAATATTAACTTTTCAGATCTTACTTTTAGGTCCCAAAAGAAAAGTAGCTCACTAAAAGAACCCAAACATTAAACATTCACTTTTCAGATCTTACTTTAAAGCAATAAAGAATATTAAATATTAAAATTAATCACATGTTTAACGAATGTGGAATATTTATGTACTTTTGGAATTTCATGAATATATAAACTTTGAAGAAGTTTATTGATGACTAATCGTTTCTTCTTCATGTTCACATTTAGCGTTTAAGAAACAAAGATACGTAATGTTTCCTGACGCGAGGCCACTTTTGTTAACTCTCCATTTAGGCTTTTCGTCAACTCAACTTTATTAAATTTGTTGTTCAATCTTCTAATCATTTCACACACGAATTTCATTCAATCTTAGTTTTAATCCTTCAACATTTTAATCCTTCACACACTAATTTCATTTAATCTTAATTTACAAATATATATATATATATATATAAGATGATTTGTTTTTAGAAACATAAATTAAAATACCAAAATTTTTATTTTCTAAAATAATTTTTATTTTTCTAAAAATAACATTAAATTTTTATTATTCTAAAAAATACCACAAATTTAAACATTATTTTAAAGATTTAGAAATTATTTTTTTGTCACTGTTCCACAACGGCACAACCCAATAACACAATATTTTCATACGAAAATTTAACAGTATCATACGAAATATGGTGCAATTGAACTCCATATCTTTAGGATATACGTAGAGTTGGTGCAACCAATAGCCCACTTTGAGTTTAAATTAGTATTTTGAATTTATGGTTTTATTATTAGGATTTATGATATAGTTTTTAAGGTTAAAGATATAACTTTTAATGTTTAAAGTTTTAATCTTACTTTGTGATACTTTAGAAAAAAGGTTTTTAATAGTATATATTTTTGAAAAAAAAACCTTTTGTGATATTTTTGAAAATTAACTTTGTTTTAAAAAGAAAATTCAAATTTAGAACGCCATTTTACTACAATATACAGATTATATAGGCATGATAAATAAGATATGTTTCAAAAGACATAAATACGAGAAGACTCAAAACTCTTAACACCAAATTCAAACCAACTAAAAAAATTCATAAATTTAAAAAAGTTCATCTTCTTTCTTTTTTTTCTTTCTTCTTCAAGAACTCCTCTCTTTGTCCCTTTGGTTTAAAATTCTTCTCCTAATTTGTTCTTAAGTCATGTCTAATAATACCAAAGATCTGAACAAATATTACTACAGTCCATTATATCATCATTACAATATCAACAACCAAAATATTATCAATCTCCCTTACGTTTCTGGTTCATCTAGTTATTATAATGCAAGCATGATCTCATCACAAGTCGGTTCTGAACTACAATCCAAGAACTTCGAGCTTTCTCCACCTTCTTCCGAATTTTTCAATTCTTTAATCCATCAAGAGAATGGTTTATATAACTATAATAGTAGTTGCAAGAGCCATGAAGGTGTCAATAATGGTGGCACTATTTATACTGAAAGTGAAACTAGGGTTGCATCACCTTCCTCTAGTGAGACCGATCATCATCACGGGGAAGATTCCGGTAAGATCAGAAGGAAAAGAGAAGATGGAGATGGAGGAAAAGATGATGATCAACGTTGTCAGAAAGTGTAAGTTTTCATAAGTGTATTCAATAAGTAAACTTTTATTAATTACAAGATGGCTTAATCTAATTGAGTAACAAATGGTTCAGAATGAAAACAAAGAAGAAAGAGGAGAAGAAGCAAAAAGAGCCACGAGTCTCGTTTAGGACAGAGACAGAAGTTGATCATCTTGAAGATGGCTATCGTTGGAGAAAGTACGGCCAAAAAGCAGTCAAAAACAGTCCTTATCCACGGTATTTATTTTTCACTTATTTCCTATACATTTTTTTCTTAGTTACTTTCACATATATTTATAACGTAATCGATTATTATATATGAAAGAAAAAATATGGATAATCGTTGAACAAAGTTATCTTTTGATTTAGTTTTGGTTTTTAACAGATAATTGTATAAAATAACATTATTTCAAATTTTTATTTTAAATATATCACTAATCATTTAAATTTCTAAAATAACACAAATTTAATACTACAATAATTAAAAATCTATTTCTAATAAAAAAATTTAAACTCCAAATTAGAAAAAGTGAACTCAAAAATTATGTTTTAATTTTATATATAGTTTATTTAAGATAAATAATTATTTTCACATAATAATTTATGATATTTTAAGAATTTTATTTTTAATGTGAGAGTTATAAGATAAATTTAAAAATATGCTATTTTATGGTTTTACTATTTTAAAAATCTTATAATCATTTAAAATTAATATTAATTTTCTATTGTTCCTTTTTTGTGAAAAAACTAAAACCAACTTGACTTTGGCTTTTTTATCTACATTCATTTAAGGTCTAAGATTTCCTTGTATCTTCTATTTTGGATTTTTTGTTTATTGATAATTTGATTTCAGTATGAAAATTAATTAATTCTGGATTTGTAATTACGTTTCTATTTAAACATTTTGAATGGTATTTTGAAAAATTGAGTAATGCTCACAAAAAGAGTAATACCCTTAAACTAATACATTTTAAAAGTGTTGTTCCACATCTACTATTTTAAAATTAAAATTCCAAAATAGCACCAATTATTATATAAAAATACTTATTTACTCTAAAAAATTAGACATAAAATTAAAACATTATATTTGGTTTTTCTCCAATTTATGGTTTAATTTTTTCTATTAAAATAAAATTTTAATGTATTTTGATTTTAAATTTATGATATTATTGGAATTTAAACTAATGATACTATTTTTTGAAACAAAATTTTAAATGTACTATTTTAGAGAATTGTCGTATCCAAAAATAACATATTTTGAAGTTTTTGTTTTAAATCTAACACTGTACAATTTAAATTTCAAAAACAACATAAATAATTATATAAAAATATTTATTTATTTTAAATAAATTATATATAAACTTAAAATATAAATTTAAATTCATTTTTTCTAATTTAATATATCATACATGTCAATTACGAGAATAGGAGTTATTATAGATGCACAACGCTGAAGTGCATCGTGAAGAAGAGAGTGGAGAGATCTTACCAAGATCCAACTGTCGTTATCACAACCTACGAAGGTCAACACAACCACCCTATTCCGACCAATCGCCGCACGACAATGTTCACCGGATCCACGACACCTGATTATAACTCATTGTCGTCTCCAAACTTATTCTCCGATATCATCATCAACACTCCAAGAAGCTTCTCATATGATGATCTTTTCCGTGCGCCACACGCTAGTGTGAACGTAAACCCTAATTATCACCATCAACAACACCAAGAATATCACCATGATAGTGATCAGTATGAACTTCTGAAGGAGATGTTTCCTTCGGTTTTATTCAAGCAAGAGCCTTAATAATATATAGTTATTTTATATTATATACAAGCAATTCGGATGCATAATAAAGGATGATTATTCTATATCTAGTTTTTTTGCATGTATATATATTTTATGAACTATATAGGAAATAATGTAGAAATGTTAAGCATGGTTATGGAGGAATCTCTTCGAGTTATTAAAATACTTTTCTTTGAGTAATATTGTTATATAATCAAAATTAAGATCCTTAGTGGGCATGTCGTCTTCACTTCTTGCTTATATATCTATTCTATTATCTTAAGTTTTTTATAGACATAAGTTATCTAAAGTCAACGTGTCTCCTAACATTTTGACATATGTTATTTTTTGTATTTTCTTATCAACCAATTTACATAATATTTCAATAATTTCATACGAATTTTTTTTGATTAATACCATAAAATATTAAATTTTAAATTTTTTATTACAAATCTACTAACATAAAATTAAAATTTCAAAATAACACAAATAATTATATAAAAATATTTATTTATTCTAAATTATACATAAACTTAAAATATTATATTTGAATTTATTTTTCTAATTTAGGGTTTCACTTTTTATTAAAATAAAATTTTAATATATTTTAATATTAAATTTATACTATTATTAGAAATTTAAACTAATTATATTATTTTTAAAATAAAAACTTAAAATAGTGTTATTTTTTTCAAAATCCAATCATTCATTAAATTATGTTATAAAAATGAAATTCTATCAAGTAAGAATTAAGGAACCAACCTAACAAGTGTGAGTATTGTGTTATTAATCATACATATAATATTGTAATTAATTTATATTTAATACAAATTAAATATATTATCCACTGGCGTATCAAGTAAGGGATGTGACGAGTTAGTTGCTTGACAAGTATTTCTTTAAATTAGCATGTTAAATCTATAAACCATAACTAGATTTTGATATGCGTTATATGCGTGCTAAACTATTTATTATATTTTATAAAATAAAATTTTATAAAAAGAATATATATAATTGGTTTATATATTGAAATATTATCTAAAAATTTTAAAAAGATACTAACGTTATAAAATAATATATCATAATTGTATTATTTATAATTTAAAATATAGTTTTATATATTGTTTTATATGAATAAAAATTCATTTCTATGTGAAAAGATTTGAAAATTTTAGATTTAAAAAAATTTCTAGTGAAAAAATATTTTGAAACTCAATTAAAATTAAAACAAAAAATTAGTGGTTACACTAAAACCATTAATAAAATAAGTAAATGTTTTGGTATATAAATTAAAATATGTTATATAAATATAAAAGATTATAAATATATTTTGACCATTTATCAACTAAACTAAATTATAAGTAAATTTAAATCAAAATATTGGTATTATTGTTAATAATAGAATAATTTATGTATTGATTATTAGTAGGTAATGAGTGAAAGATTTGTAAAATTTACTCTAATGATTTTATGTATATTAATAGTTATTAAATAGTATAAGTAGTAATTTATCTAGTAAATTAATAATGGTTTTAAATTTGTTTTGAAAGATTATGAGAAAGGAACCCATCAATCTAATATAAATATAAAGTTATTTTTTTAAAAGCTTTTCAATTAATATATTAAAGATAATTTAATTTAATTTAATCTATATGATCTTCTTCCATAACATTTTAATAATTTTTTTTTAAAATATCATTTTATTTACTTTTTAGTTTAACATTTCAAATGAGTTAAGAGAAATAAAACAAATTTCTTGTTTTCATATTGGTAACTTTTTGTTGTTGGGAATGATGTTACGTAGATAACATATAAATAATTATTATCTTAGATAACTTTTTCTTTTACTTCAAAGGAAAGAACTTTATAATAATGGGACTTTAACAATATGACTGGTCACAAATAAATTATTGTCGAGTCACTGTCTCTAACCACAACGACCAGAGAGAGAGAGAGAGAGAGCAATCGCTCGAAACTCAAATCGCCGGCGATCGAAAACGACTCCTCGTCCAACGTCTTTCTCTCTTCTTCAAGCAAACAATTTTCACATCTCTCTCTCTCTATGTTATTTATTATGATCGTATTCTTGAGATCACTATCTCTCCACATCAGATCATCTTCTTCTTTCTTCCTCGAATTTACTTCACTTAACGTCTCAATCTCTGGTAATTTCATATCTTACGAAATATTTTGTGGATTTCTTTTCCCAATATTCAGGATGGTTTCTTCTAAATTTCTTGTTGCACTGCAGTTCGGAATTTTTAATACCGATCGTTATAATGGTGGATCCGGGACCGATTACGCCGGGCCAGGTACAATTTCTCGATGAATTTTATCACTCATAATTTGGATTTAATGCTTAGTCGATTTAGGTTGATTTATCTGGCAAGGTTGAAAATTGCCAGTACTATTTGATTTAGGGTTCTATAGTGATCTGTGGAGTTGGATCTTTGGAGTTTGAATGACTTTATAACTGGAACTCTATTTCGAGAAAGCCTCCATTTTTAGTGGGAAGAAAGCAATTTTGGGTACAATGTTAAAAGCATAGGACAGATTTTTTGGTCTCATCAACATCCTTGACTAAGCAAGTACGGTGCCTGAATCTTTCACATCATACAAGTCCCTGCATTGTTGGTTGATCATCATTCTTTAATTCTGTTGAAGAGACTATATAGGATAAGAGTCACTGAAGTCTATATGGAATCAAAGTGGTAAACTTGTCAATGATGGATCATAAATACTAACTGATCAAGTCGAGGTCTAGCAAATAAATTAAAATTGTGTCTTTATTTGTAACTTTCTAGTAGCTATGAATCATGTAAAGTTGGCTGGAACTTACTTCAGTATGCAAAACTTAACTGTCTAGTGGAATTTTGTAGGTATCTTTTCTACTTGGAATAATCCCAATATTTGTCAGTTGGATATACTCGGAGCTACTTGAGTACAGAAAATCTTTGGTTCCCTTGAAGCCGTAAGTTTTTGCAATGTGATACTCTCAATAATGTAGCAGAGTTCAGCCATGAAGCATGCTCTGTAGTGCTTCTTCTCTTTCGATTTAGCCGTGATAGGAGTTGCATTCTTCTAATGCAGTCACTCGGATTATAATCTGGTTGATTTGAGAGGCGTAGCAGAAAAAGACGATGAAAAGATTGATTTGTTGGAGGGAGGTCTTCCTCGATCGGCATCTGTAAGATTTCATAACTCATCCATCAGAACAAACATAATCAGGTTGGTGTTTCCAGCTCATAACTTTTCTGGTTTGTGTACTACAATTCTTCATGCTAGGTTTCTATGATTTATGGATCACAGGTTTTTGAGTATGGAAGATTCGTTTTTACTGGAACATCGAGCAACCTTGAGAGCAATGTAAGTGAGAGCTACCGCGAGAGGTTATAGTCTCTTTGTTCTTTAGCATATAATAACATTCATAGTAAAAACTAGGTCGGAGTTTGGTGCAATCTTAATATATTTCTATATCTGTGACCGCACGGAATTGCTTGGAGATTCTACTAAGGTAATTATTTTCTACACCCGCTCTCTATCTTAAAATTCATGAAAGAATGTCTATTTCAAACATTTGAACGCTTTTGCTCAGAGTACTTGGTTTCCTTTGACAGAATTACAACCGTGATCTTTTCCTTTTTCTCTACGTTCTTCTCATCATAGTATCAGCCATGACATCTCTCAGAAAGCACAATGACAAATCACCCATAACGGGGAAATCCATTCTTTACCTTAATCGCCACCAGACTGAAGAATGGAAAGGATGGATGCAGGCAAGTTTCTCTTGTTTATTGGAAATACGATCACTGCCTTTGTTTACTCTACATATGGTTCTCATGTCATACGTTTTAACAGGTTTTGTTCTTAATGTATCACTACTTTGCTGCGGCTGAGATATACAATGCAATCCGTATCTTTATTGCTGCATATGTTTGGATGACTGGTTTTGGAAACTTCTCGTACTACTATATCAGAAAGGATTTCTCTGTTGCACGTTTTGCGCAGGTGATACAATTCATTCGATGAAAAACTCTCGTCATTCTACTTTATCTTCCACATCTAAAATCTTGTTCTCTTACAGATGATGTGGAGGCTGAACTTCTTCGTAGCATTTTGCTGTATTGTTCTCAACAATGACTATATGTTGTATTACATTTGCCCAATGCACACTCTCTTCACCCTTATGGTGTACGGAGCTCTGGGTATCTTCAGCAAGTACAATGAAACTGGATCTGTGATGGCTTTGAAGATACTTTCATGTTTCCTCGTTGTCTTTTTGATGTGGGAAATTCCTGGAGCTTTTGAAATAATCTGGAGTCCATTAACATTCTTGTTAGGTGGTTAACTTATCTGGATCTGATCATGTGCTCTATATAGAAAGAAAGATGGAATGGGGTTTTAATATTTGGAAACTGCTTGTTAAATAATTGCAGGTTACAGTGACCCTGCAAAGCCTGATCTTCATCGATTACATGAATGGCACTTCAGATCAGGCCTTGACCGCTACATATGGATCATAGGAATGATTTATGCGTATTTTCACCCAACTGTAAGTTCTTAAACATAGACACACTTCTCTTTCTAATGTCTTTCGCAGTGTTGATGTAATAAACATCAAAACTTAGGTGGAGAGATGGATGGAGAAGTTAGAGGACTGCGAAACGAAGAAAAGACTGTCAATCAAGACTGGTATAGTTACCACTGCGGTGCTTGTAAGTAATTTCAGATCTTTTATCTTATTGATTGCATCATCAAATTATACATACAACTGTTGATATATTTTTCCCTGTTTCCTCACAATTTAGGTTGGCTATGTGTGGTATGAATGTATCTACAAGCTGGACAAGACCAGTTACAATATGTATCACCCATACACATCATGGATCCCGATAACGTATGTATAGAAATCCTCTCTTTAGTCTTTATATCAATCTCTTATTTTACGTTCTGAAACTGAAACATGATTCTCCACTTGGTTTCCGGGATCCAGTGTTTACATATGCCTTCGGAATTTCACCCACCAGCTTCGTAGTGCCTCATTGACTCTCTTTGCGTGAGTGAACTCGCACTTGCATTTAATCTAAATCCTGGTTAGATGTATAGTTTGCCTCATCTTCATGTAATAATACCCTTTACATTTTCCTCTGCAGATGGCTTGGCAAGATCACTTTAGAGACTTACATTTCTCAGTTTCATATATGGTTAAGGTTTGTTTTTTTGGCAGCCTAAAACTTACTTTCCAGAAACTTAAATCGATCTCTCGTTAACCAGACCCACCAATATTCAGATCAAACATGCCTGATGGGCAACCAAAATGGCTTCTCTCTATTATCCCGGGATACCCTCTGCTTAACTTCATGCTCACAACTGCAATATACATCCTAGTAAGAAACCAAAACAATTTTTTCTCTCACCGTCATTTCTATATCCGAACTTTCTGAAACATATTTCTATGTGTTCTTGCTCTCCAGGTGTCTCACCGTCTCTTCGAGCTTACCAACACACTCAAGATGGTTTTCGTACCCACAAAAGACAACAAACGTCTCTTCTCGAACTTCATAGCTGGGATAGCTATTGCTCTTCCTCTCTATTGCTTCTCATTCGTTCTTCTTCAAATTCATCGCTAAATCCTGTGAGTTCCGAACTTCCGAAAGCAGTCTCAATTGCCATTAACTCAGAAAAAGTTCTTAAGTAAAAGTTCTGTTTGAATTCTTTCATTTACAGGGGAAAACAAGTGCTGCTCTTTGTGTTTCTTCATTTGATCATTTTCTTGTGAACAATCAGCTTCGAAGTTACGTTCAACAGAGCCAAGAACAGGGATTGCAGAAACCAACACTCTATTGCTCTATTGCCATACGGTATCGAAGTGATTGTTTTCGGTTTAATTTTCGATTTTTTCGTTAGATTTTTTTTGTAAGCATTAGTAAAGAATACAATCTATGTTATTCGTCCAAAAATGTATAGTGGTGTTAAAGAATTAATCGATTTGCACAAAAGGGAGAAATACAATATACTTTTAGAATTATGTTCCCTAATGCAAGAAATGATATTACTTGACAAAAGTTTAAAAGTACCAAATTTTGCAGAAGTGTTTTTTGCTTTCAATGAAATCAAAACTAAACCATAATTTTAACAAACCAAACCGTAACCAACTCAATTGTACAACTTTTTCTTCCAAATTCTGTAACAGAGTTTGTAAGCAATGAAGAAAGCTTGCTTGCTGCTAAACTTCCCGATCATCGTTAAGATCTGTAAATGAAATCGTCTTTCCTCTAAGTTTCATCAGATGTGTAAGGATTTCATTCATATCAGGTCGATCTTCGGGTCTAGAGCTTGTACAGAACAAACAAAGCTTCAACAGATCTTCAATGGCCTCTTCTTCTTTCTGAGAAACGATACTAGACCCGATTTCTGAATCAAGAATCCTAATTATCCCTTCTGTTCCGTCTCCAATCGATTTCTCCACCAATTGACGCAGACTCCCGCCTCCTGATTCTTCATTGATCACCGAAGTCGGTCTCTGTTTCGTCATAAGTTCTATCATTATGATCCCGAAGCTAAAGACATCGACTTTTGTTGTCACTTTCCTCATATAAGCGAACTCTGATCATGGAAAAAAATAGTTTGTTTTCAGGTAAATCAATGGCGAAATTGGATGTGAAAAATTACGGTTTTGAATATTTTACCTGGAGCCAAGTATCCAATTGTGCCTTCGAAGGCTAAAGAAGAAGCTGTGGTGCTTCCATCTTCGCGTAATCCTAAAATCCGAGCAGTCCCGAAATCGCTGACGTGAGCAACTCGGTCGCCGTCGAGGAGTATATTCGCCGGCTTCAAGTCGCAGTGAACGATTGGGAAACCAAACCCAGAATGGAGATAATCGATTCCGCTTGCGATATGAACACAGAGATCGATTCTCTCTGTAAACGACCCAATCGATGCAGAGCTGTGAATCGCTTGCTCCAAGCTTCCATTCTCCATATATGGAAGCACCAAAGCTTTCATTTTTCCGCTTTCCCAAGCAAACCCTAAGATTTTCACCAGATTCCGATGCTTTAATTGGCTCAATGTTTTGGCTTCTGTGTAGAACCATTTATCTGATTCTGCAGAAAATTGCTTCAGATTCAACACTTTTACTGCAATCACTGTCCCATCCTCTAAATGACCTTTGTACACAGTGCTTAAGCTGCTTGAACCAATGATGTTGGCATTGTTGAAAGAATCTGTTGCTATTTCCAATTCTTTTGGTTCGAATCTCTTCAGCTTCAGAGCTGAATCCAAATCCGGTAATGGAATTTCTGATGAGTCTTCATTCTTTTTTCCCTTTTTCTTGCAACAGGTGAGAATTAGAACAAGAAGCAGTACAAGAAGAAGAACCGCAGCTGATCCAAGAACAATCATGATGATTGCAGTTCTCTTTGAGAACTGGCTCGATTTCTTCTTGATCATACAAGGCTTGAGAGGCTTCTGGCTGCCACAGAGATCTGTGTTTCCCATGAGATCAGTTACGCTGATATTTTTGAACACACCGGAGTCAGGAACACGGCCTTTGAGGTGGTTTGAAGCTAGTTTGAGATGTTTCAGAGTCGAAATATTGGCGAGGCCCTCTGGAATTTCACCTGTGATATTGTTAAAAGAGAGATCCAAAGAGACTAAATGTGTCAGATTCCCCAGGCTCTGTGGGATTCCACCGGAGAGACTGTTCCTTGAGAAGTTCAAGTTTCTGATCATATCCATGCCTCCTTGTTGGAAGACTTCATCTGGGATCTGACCTGAGAGATTATTCCTTGAAAAATCCAGTAAGAACACGTTACTGCAGGCCTGTAAAGATCTTGGTATCGACCCGGAAAAGAGATTGTTTGAAAAGTCGATGCTTTGAACCATTTCAAGCTTTCCAAGCTCATTGGGGATGGCTCCAGTCAACAAATTGTTTGAGAAGTTGAGGTTAAGCTGCATGTTTCTCAGCGAAGATAACAGCTGCTTAGGGATGGTTCCGGTGAGAAGATTGTTAGAGATATCGAATGTGTTGAGATGCGAAAGTGATTTAAAGCTTGCAGGGATAGACCCGTTGAACTTGTTTCCATGAAGACCCAAGTAGGTAAGTGATTCGAGCTTTGAAAACAAGATGGGAATTGGACCTGAGAATTTGTTGTTGGATAGCTCAAGCACTGATAGTTGCTTCATATCGAACAATTCTTCAGGAATTGGCCCTTCGAGATCATTCATATGCATCCAAAGCCCCTGCAGGATGGTGAGATTTGATATCTCCCTCGGGATTCTCCCTGTGAAACGATTAGCGTGAAGGAACAAGATGTTTAAATCCCTCAGATTCCCAATCTCTGGAGGAATCGTCCCTGTGAGAGAGTTAAATGAAACTTGCAAAATCCTAAGTTTCTGAAGCTTCCCAACTAATGGCTTGAGAGTTCCTGTTAAGTTGCTCTCTGCCAAATTAAGAGTTTCCATGTTTGAACAGTTGAAGATATCATCTGGAATTTCGCCGGTGAACCCATTCTTCCCAATAGAAAGAGACGTGAGATTCGTCCTTCCTAAACCCCTCGGAATCTTGCCAGTCATCTGGTTATTAGACAGGTCCAAGACTTTAAGACCGGTGCAATTACTTATGCTAGAAGGTATTGGTCCGGTAAGATGATTGGTGTGCGCAGAAAGGTTCCGAAGGTTTGTAAGAAGCCCTAGATCCGCAGGGAGTTCACCAGAGATATGGTTGTACCCCATCGTTAGCATTGTCAAGTTCCTCATGTTTGTAATTGACTGCGGAAACTCTCCTGTGAAGGAGTTGGAATGAAGCGTAAGGACTTCAAGTGACTTCAGAGAGCCGATTTCTTCGGGTATTGGTCCAACCAATTGGTTATTTGATAGTCCCAAATTGGTTAACCGCGTTAACCGAAACAATGAGGATGGAATTGAAGAATTCAGTTTGTTCCCGTATAACCGGAGTGTCTCCAGCTGAACCAAATTCCCTAATTCAGCTGGTATTTTCCCGGTTAACTGGTTTCCATTCAGCTCAAGCTGGATTAAGCTCGTGCAGTTTCCGATCTCAGCCGGTATTTCTCCTTCCAACAAGTTATTAAGTAAACCTAGAACTTGTAAATTCGAGAGATTTCCTATCTCTCTCGGTATTTTACCGGTTAACTGATTACCACTCAGGTCTAAACCCGTCAGATTAACCAAAGTACCAATTGATACCGGAATCGAACCACTAAGCCGGTTAATGTCTGCTACAAACATCTCAAGATGAACCAAATCTCCTAAGCAATCTGGTAATGTCCCAGTTAGGTTGTTGTTTCCAATTCCTACTAATGTCAAAGATCTGGTTTTGCAGATTGCTTTAGGAACATCACCGGTTAACAAATTATTTCTCAGATCAAGAGACGCAAGCTTCTTTAGCTCCCATATCTCAGAAGGAATTGAACCAGAGAAATAATTTAAGTAGAGAGTAAGCTGGTTAAGCTCGGTTAGTTTCCCGATTTCAGACGGTATTTCGCCGGTAAAACTATTTAAAGTTAGATCAAGAACCTGGAGATTAGTGAGATTTGCTATGGCTGGAGACAAAACACCTTCAAGTTGTTTCTCCATCAAGGAAACCGAGACAACGTGGCCGGTACGATCACAACTGATTCCAGTCCAATTGCAGTGTTGTACCGAACCGATGGTGCTCCAATCCGACAATACTTGTAAAGGGTCGCTGGAAATGCCATTCTTGAAGGATCTTAAAGCTTCAACCTCTTGTTCAAAGCTCTGTTTCGCAAGTGAAAAGCCAGAGAAAACTAAGAAGATGAGAACTGTGAACCAAATGGTCTTTGAAAATGACACCATGGTTTAGATGAGTTGAAATTGGTGAGAAAATATGATGAGAGAATTGTCTACATATAGTTGACCAAAAAAAAAGAATCGACTATATACAATTCATATCTTTTATATATTATATATGTGTATATATGTATTTGCAAAAAGATAGATATTTGAAGAATCATGTCACGGATGTGAAAAAGCCAAGACGCAATTGCAAAATTCCTAATTCACATAATTGATAATTCGATCAAGTTGGCATATAGAGCCACTAAAATGCATTCCCATTCATACACACGCTTTCATTACCATATATATATATATATATATGCATATAAGTTTGTATTATTTATCAGATTCATTTAATCTCACAATTATATATAACCATATAATAAATCATATACGTGCAATAAAATGAAAGCAATTATATGATTTTACTTGTTTGATGTAATCATATTTTTCATGTTAGATTATAATAAAACTATGGTTGAATACGAGAGTGAGATACAAAGTCGGCATGATTAGTTGACCTTGACTTATTTAACAATAATGACATTTTAAGTGCTATGATTACTAATATTTAACTAAAGTATTTTCTTTTTACACCTCATTTAACATTAATATTTAAATCTTCTGAATGTACCATTCTTGACCTTGACCTTCAAAAAAAAAGAAGTCAACTGAAAAATGTAAGATAAAAGTCTACAAGAATCGTTTGATTTCTTTGTTGTTGTGAATTAAATGTAAGAAAACCTAGGAGAGATTGATTTGAAATTATATAAATAATAAACTCTACATAGGAATTTGATTTCTATTTCCATAAACTATTTGGAAACCACAGAAAGACTCTCATCAGCTTTGAACTAAGCGATATATATGTATTCATAACCAAAACTTTGGATATAATCATTGGCAAAAATCTATAGGAAATGACATATCCTCTATCTAATCGAATTTTGGGTTTAAGACAGAAGTATTTTCCGGGTTTGAATTATAAAATAAGTATTTACTGTTATGACGCGAAAAACTGGATATGAAAATCACGATAGAGAAAACAATTTACGAATCAAAACGATTGAAACCCGAATTAAGAAAAACACAAATTCGTGGAGCTGAGATTTGATCTCTTTGTTTAATTCAATAAATTTCTCGCAGTATGGCGGTTTGATGAAATTATAAATCTCAGAATACAACCACGACGAGACTACAATCGTAACACCCGATTATAGAATGTACGAACAACAACTACGATATACTCTCGAGAACTTACAGTGCAAGAAGAGAGTAGATGAGGAAGATCGCCAAAAGCAATTTAGGGTAATGTGAAAACGGCTGAAGAAAGTTAATGAGGATTAAGCCTCGTTTTTCTAGCCTTAAAGAAGCGTTTTCGCAATCCTAAATCGTGGGAGGAAATCGAACCGATAAGAAAATCATGGACGGTTAGAGAAGAAAAACGTGGGTGTAATTTAGGGTTTTAACCAAATTTAACCTAAAAAAACCTTATTGGGACTACGACCCCAACCCCGAGCCCGGCCCGGCAGCGGCAGCGCGCACATGGTTTGGTCTCTTTTCTCTCCAACTATTTTAAACTACTATATGAGCTCTTTCATTTATATACTAGAGGATTTTTTTCTCAAGTTTCCAATGTGAGACTTTTGTCCCTTCTCATTAAATTAGATAACAAACTTATGGTTTATTATGAGTCCAATATCCCATTTCTTATTTACATTCCAACAAATTTTTACAATCAATATTTGGGTTATATATCCAAATAAAACATGCAAATATTGTTCAAAAAAGTGTTCTAATATTTACGACGGTTAAATAGTTCTATAAAGTTTGTCATTGTTTTTATTTTACGCTCTCCTTAGGAAATTTAATGTTTTCTTTAAAAAATTAAATAATTAATGCTTCTGCGAAAAAATATCATACTAATTTTTAACCTATTTATATTAATTTAGTTTTGTATTTTATATGAGTAGTGTGCATGTTTAACGAGTGCGAATTTCATACAAAAATAAAAATGAAATCTAGCCAATATACATGTATCACATATATGAAAAAACAAACAAATGATGATATATGTTCTCGAACGTAGCCAAAAATGGCACAGTAACAATAAGAGATGGTTAATATTTTCTTGGAGAACTTTAGAAATACCACTTTGAGAGTGATACATTTCAAAACTATCACTTTTGGTTGTTCACACGGGAAGAGAGGTCCAATGGCAAGACTATACGCCCTTCGAAGAGTATATAGCTCACATCCAAATATCATATCTCATTGGCCAATGGGCAACATCCATGAAGCTCCGCCGGAAAAGGAAGGCCTACCAGGCCGTATGCCCATGGTTGCAGGATTTTTTGAAAAAGCGCGGGCTGATTCGATTTAAAATTTTAAAAATAATATAAATTATTTTTAAAATATATATATTTATTATAAATATAATTAAAATATTATATTTAAATTATTTTTTCAATTTATGGTTTAATTTTTTTTATTAAAAAAGTTTTAAAGTATTTTAGTATTAAATTTATATTATTTTAGAAAATTTAAACTAATAATGTTATATTTGAAAGAAAAACTTAAAAAAATATATTTTTGTCAATTGTTCTTTTTAAAATAACTCTAACCGGCATAGTGAAATTGGTCATCTAATATGTTAATAAATACAATACTGAAAATAATATTACGGTTTTGTTTTTTATACCAAAAAATTGTGGTTGACCTTTGAGTTTAACTAATACTAGATTTATACCCACAACTTGTGTAGAAAAAATATTCGTACATTATATAATATTCTTTATTAGTATATATAAATTAAATATTTATATAGTTTTAACTTTTATTTAAAATTATTTTTAATATTAATTTTTATATATATAAATTAATGAAATAAAAATAATTATTTTTTATGAATTTAATAGTATTTTTCTTTAGTTTAATAAAATATATTGGTTTTCTAACCAAATTAATGACAATTGTATATATTGTAATTATTATAATAATTTAAATCTATTTATATGTTTATTTAAAACATGATGATGACACGTTATAATGATATATTTTTTAATAAAACGTTATGATGAAATTAGTTTTTAAAAATATTTTTTAAATAATATATTAAAAATTGGTTAGAGGTAATATAAACATTACTTATAGAAATATATTTATATCTATATTAACCTAAAAAGTATTTGAAAATCACACCACTTGCTCGGACAAGCACGTTGTTGAATGAACATTGAGTCTAATATATTTGTGTTTGAGTCCCAACCCAATTCTTACTACCAATTGTTGGGTTTTTCAAACCGATTTCTAATTCTATTTCTTAATATGCACGTATGCATTTGTTTTTGCCCTTTATTCTAAAAAGTTTAATCTTAAATTAAGTTGAATTTCACTTATATATTATATCATATTTCGATTAATATTTCAATAAAACTAAAATGCAAGGCAAAAAGTTTGTGTATAAAATCAAAACCGAAGATGGTGTATTTTGTATGGAAATTATTATCAAAGAGGCTCTTTTTAAAATTGCATCTATTTAGATGGAATATAACAATTGATTCTATTGCCCCAGATGTTTGGTTATAGAAGAATTTGAACAACATGTTTTCTTTTCCTGCTATTTCGCTCAAATGCTGTGGAGAAAATTGGATATTTCTCATACGTCTTTTTCTGATACACTATCAACTATACATGATCATATCGGATATTTATTGGCGAGCTACACGTAATGTGATCAGAATTCACCACAAAAATATTTACCTTTTTACATCTTATGGCGTATATGGAATGCACGAAATGAGTTGATATTTAGCAATAAAGATATACATCATGATATTTTATTAGCTAGAAGTTTTGAGAATGCACAAGAGTGGTTGGACAGCTCGGAATCTGATGTTTTAGTAACAACGACTATCGGTTCTAATCTTATGATAAATCATCTGGATGGTTCTTATGATAATCTTATGTTTTAGTACCTCCAGTTGATATTTTGATCAAATGTAATTATGATGCGGCTCATCGGGAGGGTTCTGTGATTTCGGGTTTAGGTTGGGTGATTCGTAATAATCAAGAATCTTTTCTCTTTGCTGAAATGGGTAAGTTTCATGGCCGAAAATCAGTTATCGAATCAGAATCATCTGCTTTAATATGGGCATTACAAGCTACGTGGGCATTAAGTTTCCGTCATCTCATATTCGAAGGCAATAATTTATCTCTTTATAACATCATCAAACACAGATGTCTCAACTACCATCTTCAACAATATGTCCAGACTATTCATCATTGGGCTTCTCAATTTGAAGACATTCAATTCCTTCACACTCAGAGATCGTACAATCAAGTGGCAGATTCACTGGCTTCAAATTCAATTCTATCTAATCTCGATTAGACATTATTTAATAGTTGTTCAAACTTTTTATACTCCTTTGTAAACAATGATTTTGTAAATTAATAAAATTTAATGTTGGCAAAAAAAAAAACCGAAACCGAAAACTAAATCAATTTATGTGAATGGTGAGAATTGTACAATAGAAGTGAAAACAAGTGAATAATGTGAAACATGTGTTAAAAGACTTTTAGAGAAATTAGATTTTTATAAAGAATTTAATAGAAGAAAGGTGTTGAACAACTTATACCAGCATTCTAGAGACAGCTGTTATTGTTGCTGTCTTAACTATTTAAGATCAATTCTCCCACGTGACGTTAATATATTGGTTCACCCACCTTACCCACCTCTATTTGCTTACATTTGGAGTACTTATTTTCCGGTTACTTGTTACCTTTTTAGTTGATTTTTTTTGTATGTTTTCAATTTTAATATTACTACTAGATTTAGATTGAAGAAAATATTCACACAATATAATTAATTATTTATTTAATATAAATTAGATATGTAAATAATTTATTTTTTTATTTAAAATATATTTTTGAAAATTTAAATATTAATTATACGAATAAAACAAAAAATAATATCGGATTATACAAAAGAGTTTAAATTATTTTTATGTTCGATAAACAATATTATTAAATAGATAAGAAATTATAGATGTGATTCAATTAAACTATTTTTTATTTTATATTGTGTTGGATTAATTTTTAGAATTTTTAATATTTTATTTTATATTGTGTTTATATTTTATGTTAATATTAAAAATTTATATATAATAGATTTTTAATTATTTGTCTATTGTTATTTTTATAAATATTCTAAATCTCTTATGTAATATTTATTTTAAGATATTCAGATGGTTTAACACGTTAGCATGACACATTTATAAATCACACGTGAAGATAATTTTTTATTAAAATATTTATCAATTAATATAGTAAAGATATATCAATAATTTTTTTTAATTAATAATAATATATTGAAAAAAGTTCATACTCTATTTTGAAATGTTTTTTTTATTTTACGGGAGGTTAAATTTGAGGAAACATAACTACGAGGCTATTAATTATATATATATATATATTCTTCTATTTTTTTCCGACATCATTTCTATTTTTCTTTTTATATCTAATAACATTATATCGAACAATATCGATCTTGATGTATTTAGTGAAAACTCCAAAAAAATTAAGATGCATAAATTTGATTTTGAAATGTGTAAGTGTGTTTGCAAAGATATCCAATTCAAATTGGAATATATCAATAGCAAAATAATATAACTAAAATAGTTGAGTAAAAAAAACTAAAATAGTTGAGTAAAAAAACTAAAATAGTTGAGTAAAAAAACTAAAATAGTTGAATAAAAAAATTAAAATAGTTGAGTAAAAAAACTAAAATAGTTGTAAATATTTATGGAAGTATAACAGAGAAAAGTTTTCTTTCAATTTTTTAGGGAAGATTTTCTAATTCCACCTATAAAGTTTTATATACGTGTTTTCATATACGAAATTTGAACCTATTTATAATTATCGCCAAATAGAAATTAAATATTGAATTATTCCAATATGTAATTTTCAACATATTTTCATACGAAATTAAATTTAAAAAATTAACTAATTATTTAATTACTAAACCAATGACAAAGCAAAATTCACCTGATTTTGATCCGTTTTGATAAGTTTTTGATCCGGATATTGATCCGTTTCAATATGTTTTAATCTAGTTAAAATTTGGTCAAAATAAAGTACAAATCAGATAAAAATTTAAGGTAAAAATGGGTTTAAATCAAGTTAAAAACAGATCCAAATAAAATAAAAATGGATCCAAATAGAATAAAAACGGGTTTTAATCAAGCCAAAATTGATTTGACCTTAGTTAAATAATAAAATAATTGATTAATTGTTGAAATTTAATTTCGGATAAAAATAAATTGAAAGTTAATTGAGGAAAATTGGACATTCAACTTTATTTTACAATAAATAGAAAAAAGTCCAAAAATCGGATATAGAATTTTGAAGACAATTTTCCCAAATTTTCATCTAATTTTTCGGTGTTTTTATATTTCAAGTGAAATCTGACGAACTCAAGCTGTTTCGTAAACACACCATTTTTCACAACATCGTACTCATCGCCTCTCTCTCTCTCTCTCTTTGGATCCACCATGCAAGCTCTTCAACCTTCATCACTCCGTGCTTCTCCGCCGAATCCACTTCTAAGACCTTCTAATCGACAGTCGCATCAGATTGCCAATGCGAGACCCGTGACGAGACGCTCGTTCATCGCTGCATCAGCTGCTGTTTCCGCTCCTAAACGAGAAACAGATCCCAAGAAACGGGTTGTGATTACTGGTATGGGTCTCGTTTCTGTGTTTGGTAACGATGTTGATGCTTACTACGAGAAATTGTTGTCTGGTGAGAGTGGAATTAGTTTAATTGACCGTTTCGATGCTTCCAAGTTCCCTACTCGATTCGGTGGCCAGATCCGTGGGTTTAGCTCTGAAGGTTATATTGACGGGAAGAATGAGCGTAGGCTTGACGATTGCTTGAAGTACTGCATTGTCGCTGGGAAGAAGGCTCTTGAGAGTGCGAATCTTGGGGGTGATAAGCTTAACACGGTACACATTTCATTCTTATTGATTCAAAGTTTCAATTATGTCGATTTTTTTGACGACTGATCTGGATACTAACAAGAGTGCGTTATTCAAATTTAAGACTTTCTGCCTTCTCCTAGTACCAATGAAATCAATCTGGTTTGGAGTGGAAATTGATGAATTTCAATCAACTAGGCACATTTACAGTTTAAAACTTCAAATCATATTGATCATTTTCTTGAGAAATGTAGTTCTTCATCTTCTTTCTTTTCTTACATCACTGGTTTGGGTTTCTTGCAGATTGATAAACTGAAAGCTGGAGTACTAGTTGGGACTGGTATGGGTGGTTTAACTGTATTCTCAGACGGTGTTCAGGCTCTAATTGAGAAAGGTCACAGGAGAATAAGTCCATTTTTTATTCCTTATGCCATAACAAACATGGGTTCTGCTTTACTGGCGATTGATCTTGGCCTTATGGGTCCAAACTACTCGATCTCAACTGCTTGTGCCACTTCTAACTACTGCTTTTATGCTGCTGCAAACCACATTCGCCGTGGTGAAGCTGATATGATGATTGCTGGTGGAACCGAGGCTGCCATTATTCCTATTGGGTTGGGAGGTTTTGTTGCCTGCAGAGCACTGTCACAGAGAAATGATGACCCTCAAACCGCTTCAAGGCCATGGGATAAACAAAGAGATGGCTTCGTCATGGGTGAAGGAGCTGGTGTTCTGGTATATTTCAGAAATTCTTGCTCACACATTGAAACTATGAATTTACATACAGTTGTCTTTGTGTATAGGAGCCTTTTTGGTCTAAATTCCAGAATATGATGAACCAGTTGGGGTTTAAACAATATTATGCTGACGACCTTTGTTTGGGTTGAAACTTGCATTCCCATAGTCGATTAGCTGGGGAAATGTTTTTGCACTTGAATTTTTCTACTCTATAAAATTGGTTTACTTCACCATGAGATTAGTGCATACATGTGACACGCTGCTTCGGAAAGACCCATTGATTATATTATTTATTGTATGCTCTATTAGGTGATGGAAAGCTTGGAACATGCGATGAAACGGGGTGCTCCAATTGTAGCAGAATATCTTGGAGGTGCTGTTAATTGTGATGCTCATCATATGACTGATCCAAGAGCTGATGGACTTGGTGTCTCTTCATGCATTGAGAGCTGCCTTGAGGATGCTGGTGTATCACCCGAGGAAGTAAAAAACTAACTTTTCATGCTTTTTCCGAAGTTTTATGGCTATCTGAAACAAAGAGTTCCATTTATTACCTTCCTACTTGATTTATTTTTTCAGGTAAATTATATCAATGCCCATGCAACTTCCACTCTCGCTGGTGATCTTGCTGAGATTAATGCCATTAAAAAGGTATTCAAGAGCACTTCAGGAATCAAAATCAACGCCACAAAGGTTCGTTCACAACACTCAATCTACCTAATACCAGCTATTTTGAATGTTCTTGTCTTCCTCCATTTCTTGAATTTGTTTGCTTTGCGTTATCTATAAATGACAACTTTTGTGAATGGATGTTACAGTCTATGATTGGCCATTGCCTTGGTGCAGCTGGAGGTCTAGAAGCCATTGCAACCGTGAAGGCTATTAACACTGGATGGCTGCATCCCTCAATCAACCAATTTGTACGTAAAATCTCTCCTTTTCCAAAACAAAATCATTCACAGGTTCAACGCAATAGTCCATAACAAGTAAAAGCTTATTTGATACTGTTTCCGGTGGATTTAACCTATCTAAAGATTTTGAGCTTCGGCTTTTACTTTAGACTCTTACACTATGTTTCTCACTGTAGAACCCAGAACCAGCCGTCGACTTTGACACGGTCGCAAACGAGAAGAAGCAGCACGAGGTGAATGTTGGTAAGTGATGGTGCTTTTCTCTCATTGAATCAAACCAACGACGGTTTCTCTGAACATGTCTTTATGTCTTCTTTTTTTTGCTGCAGCCATATCAAACTCGTTTGGGTTCGGTGGACATAACTCAGTCGTTGCCTTCTCTGCCTTCAAACCTTGATTTCTTTTTCTTCATTTAGATTCTATGCCCCCAATCTGTTTCATCATCGTCTTCTTCCTTGCAGCAAGATGTTCTCTGGGCGTTTTTATGTTTCCATTAATCTTTTTTCTAAATTGTTCATTGAGCTGCTGAGATTTCAGTTTTTGCTTCTTCACTGTCTTTTGTACGGAATGTTTATGTATCTTTAGTTCGTTCCATATTTGCCTAATTTTATAAGCAGAATTAATAATCTTTGTTGTTCCTCATTTTTTTTGATCAGAACTTATTGGATCAATTTGAACCTTTAAACTTTAATCAACGAGAAAAAGATTTGAATGGTTTATTAATTTACAAAACATATAATTTTTTTAAATGAAATTATAATTAATTATGTCTTCTTGTTTATATTACTATTTTTTATATTTTTAATTTATCTTATATTTAATGTTATAATCATTATTTGACATTAATTTTCATAAATGTTCTTGTTAGAGAAGTTTATAATCGCCTTTGATAGTTAGTGAAATCGGATGTATCACTGGTATCACTGGTTTTTTTTTTATGGTTTCTCGATAATGACACAACCACGGTTTGATATTAGGCATTAGGATGAATCGTGGGTCTATTCTTGCAGGCCGAGCTTTGATTGTAGTGAGTACGAAACCCACCTCCAAGAATATTGTAGTCAGATCCAATTACCAAAGTTTCATCTTATATCTCAGCAACACTTCTCGATGATTACTGTTTCAACAAATCCCTAATATATTATTTGAGAAACTTTTTAACACAGTAACCTTACCTTGACGTGTTAATAACAAAAATGTCATGATGAGATGTCAACACCACAATGAGTTTCACCTTAAATATATAAAAAGGTTTAAGTTATTAGAATAATTACAATACATGCCACTGATATTAATTTGGTTAGAGAATCAATATATTTCATTCAACTAACCAAAAAATAGTATTACATTTGCAAAAACAATAATTTTTATTTCTTTAAATTTTTAATACGTTAATTTATAAATAATTTTAACTAAATATAAATAGATTTAAGTTGCTATCTAATCTCTAATATATTATTTGAGAAACAATTTAAGAAAATAAATTTACTCTCACGTGTTATTAACACAAATATCATACTTACGTTTCATCATTACAGTAAATTTCAAATAAATATATAAATAATGTTAACTTATTTGAATAATTATAATATATGCAATTGTTATTAATTTGGTTAGATTATTAATATATTTTATTAAATTAACAAAAAATACTATTAAATTCATAAAAAATAATTATTTTTCTTTTCTTAATTTATATATACAAAATTAATGTTAAAATTACTTTTAAATAAAAGTTAAAATTATATACATAATTAATTTATATTTATTAATAAAATATAATTTACGAATATTTTTTCCCACGCATGGCGTGGATATAAATCTAGTTTAAATTATTGATAACAAAATTATAATCCAGCCCGAATTTTATAACATCCTTACCGATATAGAAATTTTTTAAATCAAACTACTCAAACCGATGTTTAACTTTATGACAACTGAACCAAACTACTTAAAATTCTATCTAAAGCTAATTTAAAAAAAATTAAATACATTTATAGATACGAAAAAGTAGTTCTCAACTAAAGTTATTTAATTGTTTTATACATATATTAACTAAAGTAGTTCTCAACCTCGTAGGTCGAGTTGCTTAGGTACTCTGTCAAAGGATCAAAAATAATTCTATTGATGCTTGGTGGTTCTGAAAAGAACCCATTTTAAGAAGTTGTGTTCGAAATGAAATATATGGATATAGGCAGTGACTGATAAGTTGATAACATGTAGTATTAAAATTAAGCTGACAGTAGATATTGTAATTCTATATAAGTTATTAGTAGGCTTGGATTTTCAGCGTAAACCGATTAAATCGAACTGACTAAACCAAAATTATTGGTTTTTGGCTTTAATTTAATTACAATCATTAAAGCAATCGGATAAATAATTAATTTTATTTGGTTTATAATTTGATTCGATTCGATAATACAAAATCGGACATTTTTTCGTCTATTTTTTCTGAATATCAACCAATACCACATCACATCCCAATAAATATGGTTTAGCAAGTATCGAAATTTTTTAATCAAATGCACCAAAATATAGAACCAAATATATCAAAACTAACCAAATAATCCAAAAATGCCAAATGCACCAAATTCGATCGAAAACAGAACCAAATAGATTAAAATTGAATGAATAAACCAAAATTTCTATAACTAAATCGATTAAATAAAATTGTATGCAATTAAATAGAAAATAAATTTGTGTTTCGATTTAATTCATAACAAATTTATATACGAAAAATCGAATCGATTAACTCGGAATAAGAACCGAACCGATTGACTAAATAAAAATTAAACCGAACCGATGTAATTTTTCTTTTAAATATTTCCATCTAAACCGATTAAATCGTAAATTTGAATAATCCAAACCTAATAATCCGTAAAAACCCTAAAACTCAGGCTTTAAATCAACTGATTCAAAGGGTTACTTGGTGTTACCAAAGTTATATTCCACGAACACGTAGTGCATGCGTCCCACCTAAGCAGTACGCACATCGTTGTTGTTTAACCTACTCATCTCAGTTTTAGTAAAATTCCCATTTTACCCTCTTTTTTCACGCTTTACTCATTTCTTTTTCACAGACCCAATTTTGTAATTTTCATCCCGAATCTTTCACCTATATATAAAAAGTTACCATAGAAAATCCCACAAGTCTCAAATCTCATCGAATAATCAAAATGTCGTCGCAAGAAACCAAATCAAACCAAAGAGAAGGAGCAGAGATCTACAATGGAGAATCAATATGCAAGCGAAAAGCAGACGAGATCTTATCGACCATGAATTTACCCAAAGGACTTCTCCCTTTAGACAATATGACAGAGATCGGTTTCAACAAATCAACCGGTTATGTATGGATCAAGATGAAGAACAAGGTTCAACATCGGTTTAAAGACATCGGACGAAACGTATCATATGATTCGGAGGTTACTGCGTTCGTTGAGAAGCGTAGGATGCGTCGACTCACCGGAATCAAGAGTAAAGAGCTTCTGATTTGGGTTACGATCTCTGAGATCTTTGTTAATGATCAAGACCTCACGAAAATTACTTTTGCTAATCCGACGGGACTGTCACGGACTTTTCCCGTCACTGCTTTCGATGAAGAAAAGTGATTGTGTCAACGGTCTTCAACTTTGCTTAGCTGATGAATCATCTTTTTTTTCTTCTTCTCTTTGCTTACTTAAAAATTATTAATGTATTACGTTATCAAAAACAATATTATCCCAAGTGTTGTTGGTTTGGGTATAACAGGAGCCTTACGATCAAACGTGTCCGCTATAAATATAGATTGTTGTTTGTTTTATAATCATAAATAGTGTCAACTGTACAGAAAATCGCGCAGGTCGAGATAGTGATATTTTGATATAATATTTGTAAATTATATAATATTATTTATTATTTATTATAAGATACATATTTATATAATTTTTATTTTTATTTAAAATTATTTTTAATATTAAGTTTTATATATATAAATTTATGAAATAAAAATAATTTTCTTATAAATTTAATAATATTTTTTAATAAAATATAGGACAAATGTCTAAAATAGTATATTTCTAATTTTTTTTTTTAAAAATAGTATCATTAGTTTAAATTTCCAATAATAACACAAATTTAACATTAAAATACATTAAAATTATATTTTAATAGAAAAAATTAAATTCTAAATTGAAAATAATGAACCCAAATACAATTGTATAATTTATTTAGAATAAATAAGTATTTTTACATAAGTATTTGTGCTATTTTTGAGAATTTAATTTATTAAGCTAGATTTGGAAGAAAAACTTTAAAATGTGCTATTTTAGGGTATTACTCTAAAATATATTGTTTTCTACTTACATTAATAATAATAATATATATTATAATTATTATAGTAATTTAAACTCATATATATATATTTATTTTAAACTGATTGTGGTGATGACATGTTAAAATGATATTTTTGTTAATAACACGTTAGAATGTTGTTATTTTCTTAAAATATTTTTTATATAATATATTAAGGATACATTTCAATTTTTTACAAGATAAATCGCAAATTTTGATAATATTGATGAAATTGAGTAATGTTTTAAAAAAAATTATGGTAGATCACAACGACTGATCGCTATTTTTGATCTTAAAAAATTGCGACAGACAAACAAATACAAAACAAACACCGTTTGATCTCATATTATAGTTACAACTTTCTACTATAGGCAAACCAACAACACTATTTTTTATTCAACATATCGTATTTTTTGATTTAGAGTCAGTTTATGTAAGAGTTGTAATAATTAGTATAATATGATATTTGTATTTTTATGGTTTTGTATAATACATCACATTCTTATCTAAAATATTATTCATGATTTTTAGAAATTATGAATCTTTTCTTAAACGATTCTATATTAATTTTTATGATTTTTTATAAGCTTACAATTTTATTACAAATTTAAAAATTCATTTTATAATTCAACTTGTAATATTAATAGGACAATTCAATAAATTAACATATTTTTAAATTTTTATTCTAAAAATAATATGATTAGTTTAAATTTTCAATAATATCATAAATTTAAAATTAAAATACTTTAATACTATATTTTAATAGAAAAAAATTAAATTCTAAGTTGGAAAAAATAAATCTAAATATAATGTTTTAAATGTATGCTATTTTTAAGATTTTAATTTTATAATAATAGATTTACAATTTTTTTTTAAAATGTATTATTTTATTATTTATATTTTAATATTAGCCAAAAATAGGATATTAATAAATAATACTGTTTATTGTTTTCCCTGTCTATTTCGCGAGCACAGTGGTTTGGTTGCAAGGACTAAGGGTTAAGGCTAATTTGCGAGATGCCTTCTCTTTGATTTCATCTTTCACCGATTTTCATGTCTCTTCCTACCAAACGCTCTACTTGCTCCGCCGCTTCTGCCTCCTCTGACGATTCCTCTTACTCTTCGCCTGTGATGAAAAAGTCCAAGAACGGCCTCCACACTCCGTCGTCCCAGACTAACGCCTCTGACAAAGTAGGCTTTCCTATGGAGGAAGATCCAACTCCCGCCGCCGCAAATCTCTCTCGGAAGAAAGCTACACTTCCGCAACCTACTAAGAAGCTCGTCATCAAGCTCAATAAAGGTTTCTCTTTACGATTTTTGATCGTTATCGGACGTTTCTTTAAAACATTTCGAGTAATCTTAGGATTTGTTTGGGCTTTTACTATAGTATGGAACTGATGCTCTGAATTGATTGGAAATGACTTTCTGTACGATTGATTTTGAGCCTAGGGTTCGTAATTCTAGGGTTTTTATAGGCTTGCTGGACAATTACTTGCGATTGTGGAAGTTTTATATAGGCTTTGCTATTGAATCACAGTGGAATTCACTGTTAATCGAGTCTGACCGTTGATTTTGGTGTGGATGAGTGATTGGGCTTTTGTATTTCTTGAAGTCTGAATCTCTTTGTGTAGCGCACACAATCTAGTTGTATTCTTCTCAAGAATTGATTTGCCATTAGCAGCATCTTGAGAATTAGCATTCTTTTTATATAGAATCATTATTACTGGTTTGTCTAACAATTGAGGATGTGAGTATTCTCATCACTTAAAGGTTTTGATTAAACCGTTTGTAATATATATGTAAAGGCAAACCAACCCTACCAACAAACTTTGAGGAGACTACCTGGGAAAATCTACAGTCAGCTATTAGAGCCATCTTCATGAAAAAACCAGTTTCTTTTGACCTCGAGAGGCTTTACCAGGTAGGGTTGCTTGCCAATTTTCTAGCTTCCTCTATTGGGTGCTTCTTTTCGTGTGTGGAAATGTCTTGCTGATTAGTTGGTAACTGTTTCTTCAGGCTGTTGATAACCTTTGCTTGCATAAGTTGGAAGGAAAGCTTTACCAACAGATTGAGAAAGAGTGTGAAGAACACATCTCTGCGGCTTTACAATCTTTAGTCGGGCAAAACACTGATCTGTCTGTTTTCTTGTCACTTGTTGAGAAATGCTGGCAAGACTTTTGTGACCAGATGCTAATGATCCGTAGTATAGCCTTGTCTCTGGATAGGAAATATGTGATACAAAACCCAAATGTACGCTCGTTATGGGAGATGGGTCTGCAGCTTTTCCGGAAGCATCTTTCTTTGGCCCCTGAAGTTGAGCAGAGGACTGTTACTGGTCTATTAAGTATGATTAAAAGGGAAAGGTAATTTTGTAACTTTTTGGTCTTTCAAAAAGCGAGGTTAATTTGTCACATTGGAAGTTTATCTTCATAAAACCACCTTTACCTTACTGTTCTAGTTTCTGAGTGAAAAATGGAAGTTTTGATGGTCTATGAAACTATTCCTGTCTAGAGTTATAAGTAGTTATAGGTGAAATTTCAAGGCAAATCAGGACTAGTCTACGTCATTTATATATTGGAGAATGTTTTCATCTGAATCTCTCACCCTACTCCGAATGATATTGGTACTGCAGGTTAGCCGAAGCCATTAATAGGACTCTACTAAGCCATCTTTTGAAGATGTTCACTGCACTGGGAATATATATGGACAGCTTTGAGAAATATTTCCTTGAATGCACTTCTGAATTTTATGCCGCTGAAGGAATGAAATACATGCAGCAGTCTGACGTTCCTGAGTACCTGAAGCATGTCGAGGTGCCTACACAACTTCATAAAACTTAACCTCGTAATCATTTTTAGTCTATTTGGTCTTGCTAAGATTTCTACTACTGATTGGTTGCAGGGGAGATTGCACGAAGAGAATGAAAGATGCATACTGTACATAGATGCAGTAACCAGGAAACCATTGATAGCAACTATTGAAAGGCAACTTCTCGAGCGTCATATACTTGCTATTCTTGATAAGGTTTCACTCTCCTGTCATCATTGTGGTTCGTATTGGTAAACTTTTGTTTGCTTAATCTTATTTATTTCTGAACATCCCTCAGGGTTTCACACCATTAATGGATGGACGTCGTACTGAGGACCTTCAGAGGATGTACACCCTGTTTTCTAGGGTCAATGCACTTGAGTCTCTGAGGCAAGCACTAAGTTCCTACATTCGGAAAACTGGACAGAAAATCGTTATGGATGAAGAGAAAGATAAAGATATGGTACAATCACTATTGGACTTCAAGGCTTCTCTTGACATAATATGGGAAGAGAGCTTTTGCAAGAACGAATCTTTTGGTAACACCATCAAAGATTCATTTGAGCATCTGATTAATCTTCGTCAGGTATCTTTTGATTATAGCCTGAATCCCTTGCTAGCAAACTTACTTTCATATAATAGCGACATGCTGATTATTCTAGAAATGTCAACCTTAAATAACAATGCTGCAATTGAGGACTTCATAGCAATCTAGAGATTTTCCTTGCTGATTATGCATTGTATTGCTATAATTTGTTGAGACATTTTGGCACTGGATAAAATTTTCAAACATAAACTGGAAACACTGGACCTAATTATAGTGGTGATTTTTGCTGGTGTTCTGCACTTGTGACCAATTTTATCCAGTATTTGGTCTTCGTTCAAGTCTTATCAATAAAAAAGTTACTTAATATCAAAAATCCTCTTGATAAGTGCATGCTAGTTTTCTGCTTATTAGTGATTCACCATCCTAAATCTATAGAAGTTTCAAGTTTGCACGTTAGGATGCGGCGAAATAATATACATCTTACGCTCCTGGTCTGTCTTGCAGAACCGGCCAGCTGAGCTTATTGCCAAATTTTTGGATGAGAAGCTCCGTGCTGGGAATAAGGGTACTTCCGAGGAAGAATTGGAGTGTACCCTTGAAAAAGTCTTGGTTTTGTTCAGATATATCCAGGTTATATCTGATTCTTTACATCTAGTTCTGTGTTTGTCTATGTTAACTTACTTTCTTCAGGCCAGTGCATGATCTGAAAACTAGCTATTTAACCATCTAGATATCAGTTTTTCTGAAGGATTTCTAATTTTTCTTATCGAAGGGTAAAGATGTGTTTGAAGCTTTCTACAAAAAGGACCTTGCAAAAAGGCTCCTATTGGGAAAGAGTGCTTCAATTGATGCTGAGAAATCCATGATCTCCAAGGTTGAAAGCTGATGTAGTTTTGGCCATTATTTTTTCAGCACAATTTTTTTCTAGATCTGTAAGTTCTTACCCACTGACCTAACCTTGACGCAGCTAAAAACTGAGTGTGGTAGCCAGTTTACAAACAAGCTCGAGGGGATGTTCAAGGTCCTTTTTCTCGCTCCTTTCTCTTTGAAAACGATTTTGGTCTTTAAGATTTGCTAAAGAAACAAACGAAAAGATCTTCTGTTTTTATTATCTTTCTCTCTGGGGTTCTATGCTTAGTATCCTAGTTTTCATATCTGTTGTTACCTAATCCTAGATCAGGGTGTTTACTAGTCATTACAGTTACAGGTCTATCTTAGACAGGGTTTGGATGATACTGCACCGTATCTACTATGAAGAACTTGTGTGCATGTACAAGAATCCTAATGACCTTGTACTCTCTGTTTCTTTGTAATTTCTCCAGGATATTGAACTGTCAAAGGAAATCAACGAGTCATTCAAACAATCTTCTCAGGCCAGAACAAAACTGCCATCGGGAATTGAGATGAGTGTACACGTTTTAACAACAGGGTATGTATCAAAATTTTCCAGGATTCAACCGCTGGAATACTAAATAGCATGATATATAAAGCTTGTTGACCTTCCATGTATAATGCAGGTACTGGCCAACATATCCACCTATGGATGTTAAACTTCCTCATGAATTAAATGTTTATCAGGTTTTACCAGAAGTTCAGATATATTCTTCCTTTCAGCGATCGATTTTTGGTAAGCCTTTTTCTAATGTATCTGTTTGTTTTTGTAGGATATTTTCAAAGAGTTCTATTTGAGCAAGTACAGTGGTAGACGGTTGATGTGGCAAAATTCTTTAGGCCACTGTGTTTTGAAAGCAGATTTCTCCAAAGGTAAAAAGGAACTTGCTGTTTCCCTGTTTCAGGTCAGTCGAATTTTCCCTTTTCACTTTATTTGTCTTCCCCAAGGTTACACTGTGAATCACTTGCTTAGAAAGGTCTTTTCTTTTAATGTTTTAGGCTGTTGTGTTGATGTTATTTAACGATGCAATGAAACTTAGCTTTGAAGACATTAAAGATTCCACTGGCATTGAGGACAAGGAACTGAGAAGGACTTTGCAGTCGCTTGCTTGCGGAAAAGTTCGTGTCCTTCAGAAGGTACGACCGAAATATGGACTCTATGAACTCTCCTTAATGCAGAAACTACCGAGATCATAAGTCAATATGGATGTGCCTTATCTAAATGCTCTTGCAGTATCCAAAGGGAAGAGACGTAGACGACGGTGATGAATTTGATTTCAATGACGGCTTTACAGCTCCTTTGTATCGTATTAAGGTACAACAGTTTTTTTCCTGGTCGCCTCACATCAACCTTCCTTGAATCTTGTAATACTATTCCGAAGATTTGTTCATGTTAATAAACCAAACTCTTTTTTTTTTCCTTCTGGGCGCAGGTAAATGCAATCCAGATGAAAGAGACAGTAGAAGAGAACACAAGTACAACCGAGAGAGTATTTCAGGACCGACAATACCAGGTTAATATGTGCTCCTGTTTGCTTTCCGACACTGTTTTTTTAATATATATTTATAATCATTTCTCACAAGAGAATATTTGACAAAATTTTACCTTTCTCTTACAGATTGATGCAGCCATTGTTCGAATAATGAAGACAAGAAAAGTCTTGAGTCATACACTTCTAATCACTGAGCTCTTCCAACAGGTAATTTTCTTCGGACTTACTTGATGATATTGGATAAAATTAGCTATATCTTGAGTTGGGTATCAGGTGATGACTAAATGGATATATTGATTTGTGTTACTCGGTACTCTGGCCTATATCCTACCAATAATGTACTCAAACAATGACCCTTGGTATGATGAGTACGATGATGAGAGTTGTGAGTAGTATATAGCTATGCAATGTGAGTATTATATGTTGTGATTTTGCAGCTCAAGTTCCCAATAAAACCGGCTGATCTGAAGAAAAGGATCGAAAGCCTGATCGATCGAGAATACTTAGAGAGGGACAAGAACAACCCTCAGATTTACAATTATCTTGCTTAGAATCTCTGTCTGGTAAACCACCTTTTCAACATTCTCTCCTCTCTGTATATTTTATTCACGAACAATGGTCGAAATTTTCTTCTTCAATTTGGCAAAAAAAGAACTCGTTATTGCTTTTTCTCCTTGATTTTATTTTGTACATCCCAAACTTGTTTTTATTCTTCGTTCACTGGGTTGATTTTATTAGGTCCCTCTTTCCCCCCCTCTCTCTCTCTCTTCTGTTTTCAGATTCTTAAAAATATGTTTGTTTAACCTTACAGAATATTACTTCTTCAATACTAGCATTGAAGAGTAACCTTCATATCAACCTGTGAAGTCACGAACCTCCAAAGCCTTTTTTATAATAAAAAAATCTCCCTTAGTTGTAAAACCATATTAATTATGCAACATCTTGAGAATATATAGCCATTAAATTTTCTTTTTCTTTAGATTTAGTCATTGACTGAAAAAAATCTCCACAGGAAAAAACAAATTCATTAGAATTTATTGTTTGTGAAGATGTTGGTGTGTCTTCGTCTTATAAATCATAGGTCGTTGGACCATTTATTTCTTTCTACTACTTTCGTCTCATCAGTCATTAAAATGTTAAATTTCATTTTATGAATTGGTAATCATATATCATTTGTATGAGACGAATCTAACTTACTTGCATCTCTCTGCAATACAAGAACGTGGCAGCGACTTTTATGTCACATTTTTTGAATACAACTTCTTTTCGTTCCGATTGACAAATAATCTTAACATGAACAGATCAAAGTTTGACACTTTCAAGGTGAATAATAGTTTGATACTTTCAAGATGAATAACATTTTGATACTTTCAAGTTGAAGAACAGTTTGATACTTTCAAGATGAATTTTATTGATTTTTCTTTTACTTGGAAAGATAATTTCAATCAAATTGAATTAAAGTTTATGAAAACCGGTTTGACAGCGACAAAAACATAGAGATGATCTCAAATAATCTAAACTAAATGAACTAAAGTGAAATCGAACTGAAAACAGATTTTGGTTGGTATTCGATTATAAAAAGTTAATTAAACATATATTATTTTTAAAAACAATAGTTATTGGTTACTAACCGAAATCGATCGAAAATCAAAATAATATCAAAAAAATTGAATTTATTTTGTTATTTTTAGTTATTTTTAGATCTTTTTAGTTATTTCAATTACTTTTCGATCATTTCGATTATTTTTTGTCAATCGAATTATTTTTAATTTTTAAATTTAATAACCGAGCCAACCGATACCAAAATATAGCTAAATTGAATTCAAACCGAAATATAGAAATAATTGAATTGATATTAAATCTTATCAACAAAAAAATCCAAATAAAAAATAACTGATTAAAATTGAACCTAATGTCTATCCTTATACACAAATCTCGGAACGAGGAAAACGAAGTGTTAGAGGGCGAAGAAAATCGGGTTAGTTAGTGCTATTTACATAAATTTTGTTAATTGGGTTTGGCTAACCAAAATTTCTATTACAACACAAAAAAGAAATTGGACGTAAATAACGATTTAGGTCTAAACACCAAATCGAAAACAAAAAGTTAGGAACTTTCTTCACTTTTATTTAGTGACCTCTCCGGGGAATTATTAACCGAAGAGCTCAAAGTATCTTATTCTTTTTCTTCTGGAAGAGACGACAAAGCAATTGGGACAAGAGTTCTTCTCTTCCTTTCGGCCTCGCTGTTGTTTCAAGTTATTAGGTTTTTTTTTTGTTCTTCTCATCTCTGAGAATCTCCGTAAGAAAATATCTTCAATCGCCGTGTATGTTCTTGCCTTCAATTTATTTTATTTCTGATTCCAATTGTCTCATTCTTCAAACTGAATTTGAAAAGATTGTTACTTTTAGTTTTCTTTTTCTTATCCACCCAATTTTAAATTTTAGCTTTTTTTAGGGTTTCTCTCCGATTTATAGCATTAATGGCAGAATCCATTGCTTCTGCTTTTAACCAATTGACTGTGTTTTTTCATTCGTTCTCTAGCTAAAGTTTGATTCTTTTGTTCTCTTTTTTGTGTGTTTCAGGTTTTGTACTTTGCAATAACACAACAATGGTTGAGCGTGGGAAGAGAAATCATAATCGTAGTAGAGATAACAACAACGTGAACAATAGGAATCAAAGGAGACGACTTTCTAATGAAACCGAAGAAAAGATGGATAGCAAAGACGATCATGTTGTTGCTTACAGAATTTTATGTCCAAATGGAGTCATTGGAAGTGTTATAGGCAAAAGTGGGAAAGTTATAAATTCGATTAGGCAAGAAACTAGAGCGAGAATCAAAGTTGTTGATCCTTTTCCAGGCTGTACCGAAAGAGTCATAACGATTTATTGCTCGGTTAAGGAGAAGAAAGACATTGTTGATATAGAGAATAGCGATTCGAATTACACCGAGCATATTGCTTTGTGTTCTGCTCAAGATGCTCTTCTTAAAGTCCATGATGCAATTGTTGCTTCTTTAGCTAGTGCCGCAGAGAATACTAAGATAGAGAGAGATGATATTAGAGAATGTCGTCTTTTAGTTCCATCTAGTCAATGTTCTAATGTGATTGGCAAATCTGGTTTGACGATTAAGAAGATTAGAAGTAGAACTAGAGCTAATGTTAAGATTGTCTCTAAAGATGTTTCAGATCCTTCACACATTTGTGCCATGGATTTTGACAACATTGTTCTGGTTAGTCTATGAAACTCCTCAAATCCGTTAAGTATTCCTGCTTCTTTGCTAATATTATTCATATGTTTCTTTATTTTCTCGTTAATTAGATATCTGGTGAGCCTGAACTTGTGAAGAAGGCGATTTTCGCTGTTTCTGCAATCATGTACAAATTCAGTCCACGAGAACAGATTCCTCTCGATACAACTGTCCAAGAAGTTCCCGCTAGTATTATAATTCCATCAGATCTTTCTATCTATCCTCAAACGGGTTTATACCCAAATCAGAATCCTATTTATCCACGTGGAGCCACCCTTCCATCGTTTATCGGTACACTACCTCAGGGCTATGGAGAAAATACCGTGAATCCAATGCCAGTTTTTTCTTCTTCGTCTTCTTCTTCTGCTCTTCCTATGGTTCATCATGGTTTTGGTGGGTCTTCTAGATCAGAAGAGTTGCTTATAAAAGTTCTGTGCTCCGTTTCCAATATTGGCCGTGTGATTGGGAAAGGAGGATCAACCATTAAGGGAATAAGACAAGCAAGCGGGTCTCATATCGAGGTTAATGACTCGAGGGCAAAGCGTGATGAAGATTGTGTTATCACTGTCACTTCTAAAGAGGCTCCTGATGATTTGAAATCTATGGCAGTCGAAGCTGTTCTTCTACTTCAAGAGAAAATTAATGATGACAACGAGGAAAAAGTTAAAATGCAACTCCTTGTACCTTCTAAGGTAATAGGATGCATTATCGGGAAAAGTGGCTCAATCATAAGTGAAATCAGGAAAAGAACAAATGCCGATATTCACATCTCAAAAGGGAATAATAAGCCTACATGTGCTGATCTCAATGATGAGCTCGTTGAGGTAATGATTCGTTAAATCGTTTTAAGTTTGCCTTATTCAATATTTTAATTTCTCCAGTAGTGTATGATTCTTCTTTTGTTTTATTTATTTCAATTAGATATCAGGTGAAGTAAGCAACGTGAGAGATGCTCTCATTCAGATTGTTCTGAGGCTTCGAGATGATGTTTTAAGAGATAGAGAGATTGGTTCCAGGAATCAACTTCCTGCAAGATCTGAGAATAGTAATTTCTTCTCTACGGGTAGTAGTAATGGTGGTCTTGCACTTCCTCCATCTTTCATGCCTTCTGTTCCGCAAGTTGCTCCTGTTGATTTTGATAGAAGACCAGAAATCAGGAGCAGCATGGGCATGCTTTCTTCGAGCGGTGGACTCTATGGTTATGGAAGTTTTCCGGTAGCATCTCCTTCTCCAGCTCGAACTGGATTATCTCATTCTCTATGTTTATTGTAGTTCATACGCATAACTTACTTTTTTTAGAAACAGGCGGGCAATAACAATTATGGATCCAACTCTTCCTACTCATCCAACCTATATGGAGGGTAAGTTTGCAAGTTAGTTTCATTTTTTGCTTTATATTTTGAACTCTTTTCCTTGTTCATTGTCTCGTTCATCCACAGATTACCTCAATCTACAACTATGGAGATTCGAATCCCTGCAAACGCAGTGGGTAAAGTTATGGGGAAAGGAGGAGGCAACTTGGATAACATAAGAAGGGTTTGTTCACAAATCTTTTGATTTTCTTGCCTCATTGCTCTCTGATCACCACAGCTTCTTTCTTCTCTTTCCGATATAACATTTTGCACATGATGTGTGCCCTCTCTCTCTCTCAGATATCAGGAGCTATGATAGAAATTTCTGATTCGAAAACTTCCCATGGCGATCACATTGCTCTCATTTCCGGAACACCTGAACAAAAGCGTACCGCAGAGAACTTATTCCAAGCTTTTATCATGTCCACTTGAAAAGTTTGCTCTGCCCCCAAAATCCTTTTTCCATGGAAGTGTGTTCCATCTCTCTAGCTCTCAGGGAAATTCTTTGATCGTGTTTCTTCTCAGGGCTTTCCTCCTTCCATCAAAGCTCATGTTTGAATATGGTTTGCATCTCTCATCATACTTTCTGCATCTTCCATCTCCATTTGGTAACGTTTTTGGTTTCTCGTGCTACACATCTTCTAGTCTTTCAGGACCATTCTTCTCTCCCTTTCCTTTTCGTGCAATAAAAAATTGTTCTTATATCAAACTTTACTTATTCTCTGCATATGGAAACTGGTCTGCTTTGATTTTGTCCTATCAGTTGTGTGTTAGTTTACTGACTCTGCAAATTCCATGTCTCACCTTCTTCATATGCGATGCTAAATTCACATCGTAGTTCTTTAGTAAATTTTTTGAGAAATTTCTGGCCAAACCTTAGTGATCTTCGAGAAGAGTAAGAGTCTTTAAATCTCTTCTCCTTAGTTGATAGATTCGATAAGATCTTATAAATGAAGGTTCTTTTCGGTTCCAATCCACTCCATATAATTTCTTTGTAAAACAAATGTTTATATTCTCGTATAAACCCGAAACAAAAACTCAAACTAAAACTGATTGTAGTGTAAGCTTAACCGCTTCGGATAAAATTTACATTCCTAGAAATGAATCTTTTTCTGGAAAACCAAACAAAACAACGAAAAAGAAGGAAACGAAAACGTTTGCTTCCATTTCTGAAAGTCTCTAATGGCAGCCACCACGAGACAGTTGCTTCAATGTGTGTCTATGAGGTTTTCTACCGCTGGAGCACGGCGGAGCTATGATTATCTTCAGCAATCGATTTCCAAATCTCCGTCTTCTTCTCAGCGATTGATGGAATTGGAATCCGAATTCAGTGCCCACAAGTAAAGTCTCTTTCTTTCTTTATTTCCTTTTTTTCCGTCAAAGTTTCGTCTTTTCTCGGATTTGAATGTATCTTCGATGAAATTTCGAAATGTTCCTCTTTTGGGGTGATGGGTTTTGCTCCTTTCACTTAAATTCTTCTTCTTTGATTTATGTTTTATATTTGAGGTTTTGCTTGTCTTCATCAAAATCGTAAGTATGATCCATGATGAAGCATAATAAATCTGATCATCGTCTAACGGTTACTATCCATTTCGAAGATACCTTAGCTTCTTGATTTTCCTTACAGCTTCACTTAAAAGATACAATTATGTGGAATGTTTCATCCTCTTTTTCCGATTCATTATTTGTGTTACAATGCGATACTAAACGTAATTTGTATGATTGCAGGGACATTGCCATCCTAAGATCATCAAGGCATTGTAAGAACAAGTAGAGAAAGCTCACTCTAAGTTCAAGGGCAACGATAAATTCCTGATATTTACAGAGCGTCTCACTAATATGTTTGGTTATGAGATGGTGCTTCCTAATTCCTATGAACACAGGTGCTGAAGGTGTCGAAACCGCTTTGAAATTAACAAGAAAATGGGGTCATGAAAAGAAAAATATTCCCAATGATGAGGTACAGTTTTCGTGGTGTCATTTTATTTTAAGAAACATTTTATTACAAGCATGTGGGAGGTGGGCTACGCTCTCCAAAAAATCCGAGTTCGGCCCACTGAGGATCTGGTCCATTACGCTAAAGATCCAATGTCAGAGAGTGGGTGTATCATTGTCGTGGGTGTATCATTGTCGAGAAACCGCCGGGGTAATTTAGCGAGACGTCCGATCTCACCAGCTATCGAGAGCGGCAGTGAGCATCTCTAGAAGAAGCATTTATAGACATTTATGAGCTAGAGGTATAAAAATAAGGTTCGCGTCATAAATGACGATAAAATTAATTAGTTCGAAAATGCTCTATAAGTTGTAATCGAACTTATCAATAAATTATTCAAATCTTTCTATTTTCTTTTATATCCATAAAACACTAGAAGTTAGTGTAACTAAGTTATGATCGACGAACTATGATAAAGCTAAAACAATTTTCCAAAACTTTCTACAGGCTATAATAGTCACTTGTTGTGGTTGATTTCATGGTCATACATTAGCAGTTATTTCCATGAGTTGTGACAATGATGCTACGCGTGGATTTGGGGCCATTGTTGTTGCCTGCAAATCTTAAACTTGATTTGAAAGCTGTTAGAGAACTCTGCACAAAACACAACGTTTCGATGATGTCGGGATTTTCTTCCCACTGACAAGCTAACATCTTTCTGGATCTCGTTAAACTGTTTTGTACTTCATCAGCTATCATCTAAACGTTGTGTTTTGTGCAGAGTTTGTTAGAACCGAATAAACAATTCAGTTCTCACACAAAAAATAATCTGAATAGTTCTTGTTTATTTGTCAATGTTTTTGGAATTTCCTTACAAATGAGTTTTTTCCTCCTTTTATACTTGTTTTGGACAATTAATTCCTATAGAATTAATTGCGATTTATGTTACAAATATATTAATTGCAACCGTTACAAAATGGATAAATTTGATCAGGTTAATGATCTGGTTGAACCCTACTTCGGTTCAAGTCACCCGGTACGGTTCTTTGGAATCGAATTTGGTGCCCACAGAGTTGTATGTAATGGTAAATGGTATGTGTTTTCAAACTATATAGGCTCTTTATATTTCATTTTCTTTATGGTTTCTTTTCCGAGCAAAGCCATTACATAAATCATATTTCAAATATTGAATCTGTTTTTGTTTCAAGATACTTGGGAAAGCATCAGCTTTTGAATATTAACATATTTAATTCTTTGATATTATATTATTTTTTAAATTAACTGCAAAAAGCTTCAGCTTTTTAACCTTTATATATTCATTTCTGTTATATTATATTTATTTAAGTCAATCGTCAAACATTAATTTCAATAAGGTAATATTAATAGTATATTTTTTAAGTTTTTGTTTCAAAAATTTATTATTAAATTAAATTTTCAATAACAACATAAATTTAAAATTAAAATATATTAAAATTTTATTTTAATAGAAAAATAAACTCTAAATAAAAAGAATAAATCTAAATATAATATATTAAATTTATTTATAATTTATTTACAGTAAATAAGTATTTATTTCTAATTATTTATATTATTTTTGAAAATTTTCTTTTAGAGTGCTATAAAAATTTTAAAATGTGCTATTCATTTCTATTTTTTCTTTTTCAGTAACTAATAAAATATTATGATTAATATTATTTAGGGCAATTGTCTTAATTTTTTATAACATTATTAGTTTGAATTTTCAAAAATAATATAAATTTAATACTAAAATAATGATTGCATATAAGAAGAAATGGATTTGTTCTCGGAATAAATCTCTAAAATAATATATTTTATTACTAAAATATCATTAATAATTTTTTTTATTTCCATAACTAATATCAAATTATTTTTTTAATTAAAAAAATTAAAATTAATTTTTTAATCCTATAAACTAAACTGTAAACTATAAAAGTTATATCCTAAAGTTTAAAAACTAAATTTAAATCCAAAATACTAAATTTAAAATCCATAATACTAAATTATAACTAAATATTTATTATAAATTATAGATTTATTTTTAATGTTTATGATATTTTTGAAAAAAAACAAAATTTTAATGATACATTTGAAAAAATAAATTATCAGTAATATTTATTGAAACATGTTTTTGTATAATATTTTAAAATATTTCTCAAGAAAAATGCAGAACGAAAAAATATATAAGTTATAAGAATGCAAAAAAGGGAGAGAGGAGAAGCTGAAAACAATGAGGAATTGAAGGTACAATACAACATACTATTGCATTTTGGTAACTTATTATATAAATATGCTTTAGGACGAATTGTTTATGCAACCGAAGAGCCGCCGCTTTCTACGCCGTCTTTCCTTGCTGAATCAAAACAACATCCAAAATTCTCTTATTAATCATTTTTCTCAATAATCTTTTTTTTAAAAAAAAAATACAACATTTTTATGTTTTTTTTCCAAAGATGTCAATACTAGTTTTTTAGAACAATTGTTAAAATACCACAAAAATTGTTCCAAATACAACTAGTTTAATTTTGCAAAAATATCATTGAAAATGTATTTTTCCCAAAAATACCACAAAAAGAAAATTAAACTTTAAACTATCAATACTAAACCTTAAGCCCTAAAACCTAAATATTAAATCCAAAATCCTAAATATTATATTCAAACCACAATATTTAAAGAGTAATATCCTAAAATAACATCTTTTCAAATTTTTCTTCCAAATTTAGCATCTTAAAATTAAATTCCTAAAAATAACACAAATACTTATGTAAAAATACTTATTTATTTTAAACAAATTATATATAAACTTAAATTATTGTATTTAAGTTCATTTTTTCCAATTTAGGATTTAGTTTTTTCTTTTAAAATATAGTTTTAATGTATTTTAATCTTAAATTTGTGCTATTATTGGAAATTTAAACTAATGATACTATTTTTGGAATAAAAACTTAGAAATGTGCTATTTTAGATATTTGCCCATATTTAAACTATAAACCCTTAAAAATAATTTTTAGTGTTTGTGGATTTTTGAAAAACAAACTTTTTAGTTGTATTTTTGAAATAAAAACTTTTTATAGTATTTTAGGATATCTCTTTTTAGATATATATCAAAATGCCATAAACTATTATGTAAAAGTTTTGTTTATCTTAACAAATTACAAACAAAACTAAAACATTGTACTTCAATTTTCATACTCCAATTTATGATTTAGAAATTTTAATTATTTCATATTATATTTATGGTACTTAAAAAGACATGAAAATAAGATATTTCCAAAAAGTACAATTTTTCAAAATGATACAAAAAATACTCCAAAAATAATATCAATAGTTTTATATTTCTAAATATATCATTAAAAAATTTCGAAACCAAAATTTTAAAATTATAAACCTTAAAAACCTTTAAATCCAAATTACTAAACCCAAATCTAAGAATTTCTATTATAAATAGTTAAAAATTATTTTAAATGTTTGTGAAATACTTTTTGAAAAAATAATTTTTTATGATATAAAACTATTTTGCTATTTTTGCAAAAAAAAAGAAGTTTCTATCGTATTGTAAGGTATTTCTTAGTTGAGAATTGCTATATATATTTATTTTAGGAATATTTCTTAAGTTTTTTTTCTTCATATTTCTTAAGCTTTGATGTTAAAAAATGAGTGAAGAATGAACTGACCCGTTTCTCTTCTTCGATCTTTGCCTTAATAATAGAGTACATTGCAACTCCAGCAATGGCTATTCCTGTTCCTATACCTGTCTGTGTCGATATCTTGTTTCCTACATATATTAATTAAAGTAAAAAACAGTTATGAATTCTTTCATTCTTCACGTATAAGTAGTGTATTTTTATGCTTGTCCATTTTCAATTCTTTATTTCTCTTTTTCTTTTATATATTTTTGAAAAAAGAGATGCAGAGAGTGTAAGCGTTTACCGAAGATAATGATGGAGAAACCGATCACGAAGACGCGTTTCAAAACGTTTCCAACCGCGTGAGTTAGCGGTGCGACCCTCTCCAAGGTATTAGTAGCCAACTGCAAACGCGGATTTTTTTTTTCAAAGTTTTTCCCCTTATAAACGCAGGTTTTGAGGTTAAAGATTAAAACTCTGGAAATTGGATTTTACAATTACCTGATTGTAGAGATGGTAAAACATACCAACCCAGAAGAGATCAGAAATGAATTTTGTCATTCCAACTTTAGCAATCGCATCGCTGAAACCGTGTTTCAACAGTTGAGGCCCTTCAACCTATCAATTTTTTATACCGAAAAATTAATATGAATGAACATACATTGCTTCTCCCACACGTAACTAGTGAGAAAGTAATATGAGTGACTTAACGATGATGGCAGGAGGAATGCAGACGAAGAGAGCGATGATTGAGATGTAAGCGTAGACATTTGTACTGTCCATATCGGTCTGCGAAATCAGACGGGGGATAAAAGACAGTACAGTTTTCAAAATCTAAACTTGAGACCGATTAGTAGCGTGTAAAGAAGAAGAGACAAGAATCAAGAACCATGGCTTTCTTGGAGAAGATGCTTCGGTAAGTGAAAGAGATATTTGAAATCATTGCGCTAATGAAACCAAGCCAGTTGAATGACAGCTCGGTTAGCGAAGCCATTGAAACTCCTGCGCAAATTTATTTCATGGCCAATCCGAGGACACAAGAAAGGATGAAATGAAGAAGAAAAGTTTAACTGAGTGGTTACCGAGAACAACAGGAGCTAGAGATAGCCATAGAGTTATCGGAATGGATTGTCCGAGAATGAATTGAGAAGCAGCCGCATTGAAGAATGGCTCAAGCGCTGCGTTTAAGCAAGTTTACAAAAATGTTTAGATTTTGATTCAATGAAATGTTATACGTAAATTGTATCAAAGATCAGTTACCTTTGATGGTGTGAGTGAAGGAGACAGCGACCGCGGCAAATGAAACATTGCTAGTGACATGGCCCAAAGCGTGACAGACTGCAACTGGTATCAACACCTTGAGGAGATTCGAGTCAATTGGCTGCAACCATCAAGAGAATAGACCACGAGTCAAGAGAATATGATAACTATCTTCACCAATTCAAATTACAGTATCACAAAGGGCGTTTGGTCTAGTGGTATGATTCTCGCTTTGGGTGCGAGAGGTCCCGAGTTCGATTCTCGGAACGCCCCATTTTTAGTTTTTCTCATATCTAAAAGTATAAACTGATAAAATTCATAAAACTAAAATCAGTGTAGTCAAACTTACGGCACGCTTAGGAAGGCCAACGGACCAGCTCAACAAGCAGTATACAACTCCAACGAACAAGTGAATAACCGATACAAAACTGAAAAAAAAAATCATTTAATTTTCTAGATACAATATGGGACCAACAAAATATGGTTCGATCATACACGAACCAAAATTCTAAAAACTATTAGTTAAATCTAAAGTTAAAACAATGCCAAATGTTGTAGACTTACTATGGATAAGGGAAGTAATTATATATCTTCTTGTTAAGGATGTTGAAAATCACGTTCAAGAAGTACCTGTAAACAAAAGAGGGTAAAACCGTCAATGTACGATCATCGAAATCTGGCGGTAAAATCACGGGAAAATTGCTATAGTGCGCTTTATTAACGTGCGCAAGGTTGGTTTTAAGATAAGCGCGTGAGTGACACGTACCACATGAAGAAGAAGAATCCGGTGACCAGCCACGGATACTTCTCGAGGAATCCAGCTTTCGTTTGCCTGCGAAACAATCGAGTCAGATCACCGAGGTCAAATGAGTTAACACCGAGTGAATCAGAAACGAACGGACCTCTTTTCTTACCCAGCGGAATCTCCACCTTCGGAAGCGGCGGAGGAGGCTTTAACAGGCCTGAGAATCTCTCTTTTTGATCCTCCATCGTTGATTGAGCTATCGAGAAGGAGAATCGGACGGAGCTGACGACCGGATATCAGATTCCCTCCTTCTCCGATTGTTCCCATTGGCTTAGCGACGAAAGACGTGAAAGACGATGACGCATTGCTGAACTGACGGTTGATCGCTCTGATTGGTCGCCTCAATTGCGGTATTCCGACGACCGTTGCGGTGGCACGTAACAGCACGCGTGACTCCATCTCGACGAGATTAGATAATTTCTGATAGTGAGTTGAAGGAATCGAAATCTGAGGTTTTTGCGTATTTCAAGAGTAGTTTAGATGTGTAATCAAAATGTATCGCGGCGTATAGTGTGTTACGGTATAGTCAAGAGTGGATATAATCCAACGGTCAGAAATCATGCGATTAGATAAGAAATCAGAAGATATTGGCTTAGATTGGATGACTGTGGGACCCATCTTATCATGAAGTGGATGGCTTAAGACACAAAGTGAATATTGACCAATCGAATTTCCATATCATCAATCATATCTTTCCTATAGTTTTTGTATTTTTTCAATTTTGAAGATAATAATAGTGGAAAATTTTGTAGATTTTTTTCCTTTATTAGTCTTAGGTTGAATTGTATTTGACTTACGGTAAAACTTTTACAAATTAATAATATTGGAAATTGGGACAATAATATTTTATTAATTTATCAGTATCTTAATTGATTTGAAAAATGAATTTAAGACCTAAGTGTTTTATATCAAGATATTAAATTCTAGAAATTATATTATATCGAACTTTACATCGTTCAAAGAAATTTGATATTTATAAAAAGAATTACTTGAGTTTTAAAGATAAAATAATTTTTTAAAATAATATATTTTAAAATTTTTATTATAAAATTAGCATCACTAATTTAAATTTTCAATAGTAACAGAAATTTAAATTAAAATATATTAAAAAAAATTTGTTAATAAAAAAATAAATCCTAAATTAAAAAAAGAATTCAAATATAATATTTTAAATTTATATATAATTTATTTATAATAATAATTATTTTTATATAATTATTTGTGTTATTTTAAAAAATTTAATTTTAAAGTATTAGATTTTTAATAAATATTGTTTTAGAATATTATTTTTAAAATATGAATATTTATCTTATTTTCTCCTTTTTATTGGTTTTATATGTTAACTTACGTCAAAATCAGACTGCGTTTGTCAACGATTAGACATTAACTTACTTTTGTTCAGATATTAATGATGTGTCAAACATTTAAACAAACTAGTTAACGAAAGTATTCTTTGAACATTTTTATGTCCAAGAATTTTCTGGAACGTTTGGATATGCGAACTAAAATGCCAATAGAAAGAATTCTTAATGGAAAGCCGAAACTTACAAAATAATAAATTCTGGCAAAATTGGGTTTCTAAACTGTCAGATCAATCCTATCACGAAAAATTGTTTACGTTTGTCCCATTTTATTTCTTTAAAGAAGATTATGTGTTTAGAACTTAAATTTTGATTCACTTTTATATTAGTGTATTTGGATATTCAATTCAAAATTAATTGGTAAAATTTATTTAAAATTAATTAGTAATAACTAATATAAAAATATCTCAACTCTAGTGAAAGATATTTTATATTTTAATAAGTCTTTTCAAAATGTTGGTGGAACACGTATCAACATGTCGAATATATCACGATAATATGAATTATTTATACGAATCATTTATAATATGGAAAACCGTGTCGAAATAATATTGGTCTCTAATATCATATTAATAAACATAGACATATAATTCAAAACCAATTGACAATAACTAAAATGATCAATGCACTTTATATATTAGTGTCGAAATATCTCAACTTCCGATATGAGATATTTCACACTCTAATAGTTTATCATACATCATTGTTCGTTTAATTACCATAGTTATCTGCGGTCAATTATGACGGTTAGATGTGTTTTACGTCGTAATTTTTTTGATCGCTAACTAAAATAACAGTGTAAGTAAAAATTTACGATCAACCGTAACCGCATTTCAACCGTAACCACCGATGACAGACAAATAAATAACATATATCGCAACCACAATGTTGATTGCAATTACAACCACAACTACCGACAGCGAACAAACGAACAAAATATATTAAATTAAAAAATTTATAATAAATTTTAAATTCGTTGTTAAATAGAATTTATGTTTAAATAAATCCGTTTAAAACCATTTTATATATTCTAGTTTAATGGATTTAAATTGGATAATTTAAATTATATCTATTTATTATATAAAAGATTTAAACCAAGTCAACAGAGATCGTACTAGATTCATTTTTTTAAATTAAGTTTTTTTACAATATCTTAAACAACTTAAATAGCCCAATTACTTATAAAATTCTAAAAACAATTATATAATTACCTTAAAATTACCATTTTGAAACGTGTTTTTACATTTTTTTTTATGAGAATGTGGTTTTAATATTTTCTAATTAGAAATATTGATTATGAAATGTTTTGCTACAAAAAGTATTAAAATTGTGATTTTGCATTTAATTTTCAAAATGCAAGTTTGCGTTTTCCGTTAAAATGCTATTCTGTGACTTTTATACAATTTTGGATTTTGCAATTCTACCAAAACGTAATTACATAATTTACCAGTTGGACATTACTTCCAATTCAAATGATTTTTGACTGAATTGAATTCAAATGTTTTCCGGTTTAAATTAGAACATACACTTCATCTTATACCTGAACATTCGGATATTTGATTCGGTTTCGATCAGTTATTTTCAATTTAAGTCTTTTCGGTTGGTAAAATAAAAAATTTATTCGGTTACTTTTATATTTTGGTTCAGTTTCGGTTCAGTTATACCTCAGTTTCAGTCAATTCAGTTATTAAATTTAAAAACTAAAAATAACCAAAATAACCGAAATAAACAAAAATAATTAAAAATAATCAAAAATAATCAAAAATAACCAAAAATAACCAAAAATAACCAAAAATAACCAAAAATAACCAAAATAACAGTAAAATAACCAAAAATAACTAAAATATTTTAAATATCTGAAATATTTTTGGATAACCGAAAATAATTCAGTTTTTTATATTAGTTTTCCATTCGGTTTCGATTACTAACCAATAATTATGGTTTTCCAAAATAATAATCGTTCGGTTATTTTTTATAACCGAATATCAACCAAAATTTGTTTTTCGGTTTGGTTTCGATTAAGTTTATTCGATTCGGTTTATTTGTCCAGACCTACTTTTACTTTTAGAGTTTAGGAGACAACGAATTTAAACAAAATTATAAAAATATCTATTGATTTAAACTAAATTATTCGGTTTATTTTCTTAAAATTTCATTAAAACAAAAAAGTCTCTTATGAAGAGTTGTCATCAACAAAACCTTAGGGTTTCTTTTTTCTGTTGGTAGATATCCACCTTTTTTTGTCACATATGCTACAACACAATAACTCAATATTCTAACACTCTCATTTGTAAGTTTCAAATTCGAGTGTTTATAATTTTAATTAAATTTATAATAATTTGGATCTAAAATTTGGTCAACAATGAATAATATAATTGGATGGTTCCCCAAAGATATGAGGATTTTAAATCTCATGAAGCTCAAAAACGTCAAAAATACTTCAAAAAATTTATGATCTTACGTTTAACAATTGTCTATGTTTTATTCATGTCTTTTGTTTCTGCCACAAATTGTAAACAATGAAACGATTCATGTTTAAATAACTGTATTACGTTTAAGTAAAGAACATATACACTGCACGTCGCTTTTTAAAAGTGAATCTAAGTTTATCTAAAATGCGCCGTCGTTTGAAAATTTTCGACGAAAAAATCAAGTCAATGCGTAGGTATGGTAATATCGGTTTTACATCCCCTTCGACCTAATTCTAAATTAATGTTCATTTTATTTTAGTTCATCAAAATTTTAAAAAATAAAACTAAAATTTTTGGAATCCATTTTAAACTCATCAACTTTTTTTTTAATATATATTTATAATATAATATAATTTTTTACATCGGAGTTATATATAAATTTTGTATAAATTAAATTATTAGTTTTTTTTAAAAAAATAAATTTTATTTTATGATTTTGGTGAAAATACACTATTTTGTGGTTTTTGCGATAAAACGTTATTTTACGATTTTAAAAAATATTATTATTCAGGTTTGGCGAATAAACGATGTTTTGCAGTTCAAAAAAACGTTATTTTACGATTTTGAAAATAATAAATTATTTTACGTTTTTGACAGAAAAATTAAAACTTTTGACAAAAACAGTATTTTGTATTTTTGGTAAAAAATTCTTTTTGCATGAAAACGCTATTTTGCTTTTTTTTGAAAAAATATCATTTTTCGAATTTAGCAAAAAAATAGTATTTTATAATTTTGACCAAAAAATATTATTTATAGTTTTAACCGAAAATACTATTTCGGTATTGATGAAAAATATTATTTTGTAGTTTTGGTAAAAAATATTATTTTGTAGTTCTAATGAAAAATGTTATTTTGTAATTTTTTAAAAAAACGTAATTTTGCTGTTTTGTTAAAAAATTATTCTAATTTTGAAAAAAAAATTTAATTAAAAATTAAGTAACAAAAATTAAAATATAACTTCACTAATTATTTTTTAATCCAAATATTTTAAACTCGATTTTAAATTAATTCTATAAATTTCTATACAATAATTTAGGATAAAATTTATACAGATTTTAAAGTTTCGGATTAATCCTAAATTTTTAAGCTTTGTTTTAACATTCCCTACCAATGACCGTTCTCGTCTATAGATTCACATGGGTTTTCAGTACACCGAGATACAGAGGAGTAAATCAGAGTAACTCAAATATCGTATCCCGAAAAGAGAAAAATCACAGGTTGCTTAGGGTTTCGTTTCTTAGTCGTGACCGGAGGAGAGTACGAGATTCTCCAACGATTTTCAAATAGAACCATTCCTTTTTTTCTATTTCGAATTGATTCATTTCTGGGGCTAGGAATCAAACTCATTGGTTACGGTTTTTCGTTTTTGATTCTGAACATTTTGGGTTTTCGAAACGATGGGAAGAGGCAAGTTTAAAGGGAAACCTACCGGCCAACGCCGATTCTCTAGTGCAGCTGATATACGTAAGGATTTCTAATTTCTGCATTCGTTTTGTTGCTTTTAGCTGTATAATACATGTAGAAAATGCGGAAAAGCAGTCGGAAAAGTTGGATGAGTTCAATTTGAATCTTCACGCTAGATAGATTTGGCGTTTTCATTGAATCTGGAGTTTTCATATTTTCCTTGATTGGTTTTGCAAGATTTTATCCCTCTTGGTATTGCGAGCTTGTTTAATCAATTCCATGGAATTGGATTAGCTGATATACGTAAAGATTGATGAGTTTTCTGTTTCTTGAAGTCTATAATTTGTTGGTTCTGTAGATTTATCTGAGTGAGATAGTCATTGGGTATTTGAAAGTCTCCTAATTGGATTGCTCGATGCAGTCCTTTGGAAGTGCAATATATATCAAGATCCAGTCTTTAACGTTTATGATTTAGTTTTTAAATCGTATTGGTTGATTGATTGGTCTTGGCTGCGGCTGGGGTGATCTTATAGTCTATGATACAAATATTTGCATTAGAAGCATTTGAAATTTGTGTAATCTCTGTCCGGTTTTTGGAAATATTTGGGTTTTACAGAGCTCTAAAAAAAGGTTTATTGTGGATCAATATGAGATTTTTTTACTTGGTGCTCTCTATGGGTTTTGTAGTTGCTGGCACTTCTGCTGCACGTCCTCGATCATTCAAACAGGTACTATTTTGGTTTTCTCTTACATTTTTGATACTTTGTTGATTGTGTGTGTGTGTGGTGAATCGTTGGTCTTTGGATGATGTTATCAGAAAGAAGCTGAATACGAAGCTGAGAAAGAAGATGTTGAGGAGGAGTCGGAAGAGGAATCTGAGGAAGAATCCGAAGATGAATCTGATGTGAGTGAAAACCCTTCTCTTATGTGCCCGCACCCATTATCATTGTTGGATTATTCATCTTTACTTGGTATATACTATCAGGTGAAAAAGAAAGGTCATGAAGCTCTAATCGAAGTTGATAACCCTAACAGAACAAAACCAAAGACCTTAAAAGCAAGAGACCTTGATGTATGTTATTTAACTTAGTCAGTTTCTGTAAATCTGAAATATATGATCGTCTCAATAACTTTTCAGTTTTTTTTCTTCTGTTCTCACCATTTGACAATTAGGCTAGTAAAACCACTGAACTCTCAAGGCGTGAAAGGTACGTTGCTACTACCAAAGACCCTTAACTCCTTTAGCTCTCTATCATAGTCTCATTCAACAGCTCTTATTGGGGAACCCCTTATTACAATCTTTCTCTTAATATATCAGAGAAGAGCTAGAGAAACAGCGAGCTCATGAGCGATACATGAGATTGCAAGAGCAAGGCAAAACAGAACAAGCAAGGAAGGATTTGGGTAAACATTGCTAAATCTCTTGTTCTCATAATGTTTCTTTCTATGTTTTCAAATGGGTTTATTGATTTTTTTCTTGTCCGTGTGTGTGTACAGATCGTTTGGCTCTGATTCGTCAACAGAGAGAAGAAGCTGCCAAGAAGCGAGAAGAGGAAAAAGCTGGTAAGAATCTCTAAAGTCATCTTTTGCGATGCTTTGATTTTCAAAAACAGAACCTTTTGGTCCTAGTGTTTCTGATCTTGTAATGTCTTTGTTTACTGTAGCGAGAGATGCAAAGAAAGTGGAAGCTCGCAAATGAGAAGTGATTATGCTCAGAGCACTTTACCTAGTAAAAAAAGAAGAAGAATACTCATCGGGTTGTATGCGATTAAGATATGTTGTTTTTCTTGACTTTTGTTCTTTCCCGATTGAAGATAAGACCAGACCTTTGCTTACTACTCAGGATCGTTGGGATCTTTATCTTGATGCATTTTACGTTATATCTTGTGTCTTGTATTGAAGTGTGTTTTTAGGTTCGGTTAAAAGAATCAAAATCTTTAGCCAAATTGTTTTTTGTTTTCTCAATATTCATAGCAGCAAATGTTAATCTTAAACAATAAACAGTGATTACTTCAAATTAGTAAAATTGTTGTCTAGTAGAAAATTAGAAAACTACTAATTACTATGAGCAAATTATAGGCTAGAGACCCTATTGATGTGACTGCCACAATTGATTATATTAAACAATAAACAATGATTACTTCAAATTGCATTGGTCAATAATTTATTACGAGGGCAAATATTTAAAATAATATTTTTTAAAATTTTTATTTCAAAAATAACATTATTAATTTAAATTTCCAATAATAGTACAATTTTAATATTAAAATGCATTAAAATTATATTTTAATAAAAAAATTAAACCTTAAACTAAAAAAATGAACTCAAATATAATATTTTAAATTTATGTATAATTTATTTAAAATAAATAAGTATTTTTACATAAGTATTTGTGCTATTTTTGGGAATTTAATTTTGAGATGCTAGATTTAGAAGAAAAACTTTAAAAATTATTATTTTATGGTATTACTCTTATTACAATCATAAAAGTTATTTCAATTTTACTTTAAATTTGGTTTTCTTTCCTTTTTGCTGAGATATTTTTAAGAAAGAACAGAGCTTAGTAACGAAAAATTACAAAACTATTTTGCAAATACGATACATAATAGATTTAGACTTAGATATTAATATATTAATATTAATATATTATAGTTAATTATTTATTTAAGAAACATAAATTAGATATGTATATTAAAATAATTTTATTTGAAATTTTTAATATTGATTATACAAATGAAATAAAATATAAAATCGTATTATATAAATGAATTTAATATATATATATATATTTGATAAATAATATTATTAAATAGGTAAAAAATTACTGATGTGATAAATATTCAACTAATCTAAATCTTTGTTTTATATTTTTTAATTGTTTAAAATATCTATTATTTTGTTTATATTGTATTTGTCTTTTATGTCAAGATGCATTTCATTTTGAAATATTAGGAATTTCAATATAGTATATTGTTAAATATTTGTCTAATGCCATTTCATAAATAGTTTAGTAAATTATTTCTTATATAATATTTTCTTTAAAACGCGCTGACGGTGTGATACGTCAGCGTGACATGTTTGTAAATCATATGTAAAAATAATATTTTTTTGTTAAAATAATTTTTAATTAATATATTAGAGATTTATTTTTTGGAATTCTAAATTTAGAACATAAAGAATATTGCAAGATGTATTATTTCTTACAAAACAATGTTTTTTTAAGATGTGATGGTTTATCATTCTAGCATAATCTCTCTTTTCAAAAATAAGAGAATCAATCAATACTAACTATACCAATACCATTATTTTTCAAAATATAGTTTCTAAATTTTTTTTAATACAAATTAAACTGAAAAATAATATACGAAAGTATTGGTTAAACTTCCAGAAATATATAATTTAAAGATAGAAGATTTGACAATAGATTATATCTTACTTTAATCGGTTATAGAATTTATATGGACAATTGTATAAAATAACACATTTTTAAGTTTTTGTTTCAAAAATAATATCATTAGTTGAAATTTCCAATATTAGCATAAATTTTAAGATTAAAATGCATTAAAACTATATTTTAATATAAAAAAATAAACTCAAATATAATAGTTTAAGTTTATATATAGTTTATTTAGAATAAATAAGTATTTTTACATAATCATTTGTGCTATTTTTGAGAGTTTAATTTTATGATGATATATTTAAAAGAAAACTTTAAAAATTACTATTTTAAAATATTACTCAATTTATATTTACTGATTTAAATAAACAATTAAACATAACAATATTGTTTGTAACACATCGTGATTATAACACGTTCGCATTTTTGCAAATCGTATTTCTCAGGTAAAAAGATATGTTTTCGATAAATCTTTAAATACGAATAAAGATATGTTTGAAACTCATTTTACTTGTCCACTTACTACTTAGTTTACTATACGTCGACATATTCATACTTCCATAATTAGGAGTTTAGTTCACTTGAAATAGAAACAGTATAAAGAAGAACAAAAAACTTACAATTCATAAATCCATGTGAAGTGACAACATTTGGTGAAAAGATTATTACATTTTTTTTTCTTCTTTACATAATTCTAACTAAAGTAGAGGAGAAATAACTGTTGTAATGGTTGTACCATTTCTACAACCATCTTTGTATTTAGTTCGACTTTATTTTCCTTCATATAAGGGTGTAAAATCTTCGTATAAAATTTTTGGAATATTAGACCGGTCTGTTGTAGAAAAAACAAAACTAGAATACAATATTATATTATTAGGTAAATTCCATATATATATATATGTTTTTTTTATTTAACAACGGAAGTTATAAAATTTATTATAGTTAATTATGAAATATTATTATTTGAGATTTGAAGCCTAATTATATTTATCAATATATTGATTATTATTTTTAATATAATGATAGTTTTTATTTTATTTTAATAATTGATGACTTTTATACAAAATACATTTAACTCATAACATATTAGAAATAATAATTTTTTCTTACTTAAATAATAAATATTTATGTTTTAAAATATCAAACTTATAACATGTACTCACATATTGTGATTGATTTTTCATTTTTTATAAATTTTCGTATGTGTAACTCAAAAAAATTAAAAAGATTATTTTTTGAAATAAGTAGCTATTTTAATTTAATAAAACTTATTGATTTTCTAACCAAATTAATATGAGTGACACATATTGTAATTATTTTAGTAATTTCAAATTATTTATATGTTTATTTGAAACTCATAATAATGATGTCACATAATCATGACATTGTTGTAAATAACAAGTTGAAATAAGGTTGTTTTTATAAAAATATATCCCAATTAATATAAATGAAATAGTGACAAAAACAACATATATAATTATGAGAATCATATTGAAACCCATGAACCAAATCAACATAATTCCATTATTACAACTAACCCAAATTTAACTAATTAAGAATTTCCAAGGAATTCACAAAAGACAAATATTGTTCATACTTAATGATGATAATCTATATTACTAATTCTTATATTTTCTTCTTTGTTAACAATAATTCTTATTCTTACTATTATCATAGATCATTAACTGATAGAGAAAGCCTTCATCTCCATAATCAAGTCTTCATTGATTTCCTTGAAAAACCTAAAATTTACAAAAGATCCAAATATTTATCAGAAAAAAACAAAAAACAAGGAAAATAGAAATATATAAAAATGTTAAAAACAAACATTACTTACCTCAAGTTTTAGAGCATCGAAACTTTTTCTTATTTCAATTAATTCCTCTCCCACAACCTAAATTTTACTAAAAACTGATTAATTACAAAAAGAGAGTAAAATTTAATCAATTATATAACTGATTATATGTGGTTTTGTTATTTTGCTCGTCGCCGGCATATAAAGGTGCGGTTACGGTTAACACTGTAGCTATAATTATGGTATATGTTATTCGTTTGTTTATCATCGGCGGTTACGGTTGATAACAAATTTTTATTCGTACTGATTTTTTAATTAACGGTAAAAAAATTATGATCCATGACGTAGTATCTAACCGCTGCGATTTGCCATATGTAGTTACGATAGATAAACAAACAACAATCTATCGTAGTCGAAAGATGCTGCGGTAGAGAAAACGAACATGATATGGCTGTTCGTTTTGTAGCCGCAAGAAGTTGCGGTCGACCGCAGTAATCTACGGTAAAAAAATTTAACCGCTGCGGAATTATAGCATTTGCGATAAAAAAAATTGCGATAAAATCTGCGGTGACAACCGCGGTGATAAAATGAACAACAATATTGTACCGTATGACCGCAGATCACTACTATAGACGATCTGGTGGATAAACGAACAACGCAAATATATATAACAAATGAACAATTACCTTCAAATTATCTTTCTGTCGTTCTAACTCTTGAGTGACACGACCAACTTTGGCTTCAAGCAGGCGAATTCGATTCACCTCATCTTCATGCACCTTCTCAATCTGTTCATATTCATTCTCCATTATTTCTTTTCTCTTTTTCTTTGTTCTTATGCTTAGTTCTTGTTAATGCTTTCTTTATTTATATATAAATTAGATCAAAGTAGGTAAAATACATTAAGTTATTTGTTTCTTTCACAAAAGTTTTTAATAAAATACTTTTCTAGCTATCATTTCTATTAAAAGCAAACTTTTTCCGATTAGGAAAATCTTGCAGACAGTGTTTAGTTTACTCTTAAATTTCTATGTATATTTAGTGTTTTTTTTACACTTTACCTTGCTTTTTTTGTTAAAGTTTTTTAACTTTATTACCTTACAAGAAACCCTTTAATTACACTGAAAAACATTTCACAATGTGTATAGTTTGTGTGTTCGGTTAGCCTAATCACCACACGTCATTGTGCATATTCCCCCGTAAAATATTTTACCATTTATATGTGCACATAGTTTTTTTTTAGGAATAATACTTAATAAGCGTTAAATCAATTTAAAAAATATTTTTGTTGGTAAAAATATTATTTTAAGATTACTCAATTTACTCAATTTACTCAATTTACTCAATTTTAGGAATATGTACGGTAGGTTTTTAGGGCAAAAAAGTAAAGCTACAACAAAATAGTCGATTGGTAAAATTCTACAACTAATTTACAGCTACAACCCATTTAACCATGCACAAATCCAAATTTTTATTTAATTTTAAATGTTCTAAAAATGAGAGCGTAATTATATATAAAAACTTAGGATGCATTGTGTTATTATCTAATATATATACACATACATATAATAATAATAATAATAATAATAATAATAATAATAATTCAAAAAATAACATTATAAAGAAGTATTTTTGTTATTTTTCAGTGATATCAATTTCCTCTCTATGTAATATCCAATTCGTATAAGAACTTAGAAATGCAAAGCACATTAAATCACCTTCAATATTTTTTCTTAGCTTAGATTTTGATAGGGAACAATTATTACAAGGAAATTTTTAATATGTCCACTTTAATTTTCAGAGAAAAAAATAAAATGAACTAAGCTAGATTTTACTTGTTTTAAAAAATAATTAACATTTAGCATCAAAAATCATCAAAGTAAAACGATAAATTAGTTACTTTATATTGAATCTTAATCGAAGTTCTGAAACTTATCTATGATTTTTTTTATTCTCTTGAAAAAACCCTAAATCAGAATAAATGACAATATCAAGCAATTAATGCAATTAATGCAATTATATTCAAAAACTCCTCTTTTTAAAATGATACATTCTCTTTCGCTATTAAGAATAAATATCAAATTTTAGAAAGTATAATTCTTAAAATAGCATTTTTTAAATTTTGTTTCAATAATAGTATAATTAATTTAAATTTCTAATAATACCACAAAGTTAATATTAAAATATATTAAAACTTTTTTTTAATAGAAAGTAATTAAAACCTAAATTATAAAAAAAACGCCCGAATATAATATTTTAAATAAATATTTTTACATAATTATTTATGTTATTTTTAGAATTTTAATTTTTAATATGATAGATTTAAAACAAAAACTTTAAAATGTGTTATTTTATAGTATTACTCTTTTAAAAAATATTTAAAAACGAAATCTTTCTTTTTTATTTTTATAATTTTTGGACAAAGTTATTCTCTTGTTTGAAATACATTTGAAAAGATATCCAATTTTCATACATTATGAACATATAACATAATCTAATTAAACAAGAAAATCTTCATTAATAGATGCAATGGCCTTCTTAACAATGATTTGATACATTCTTTGTGTTGGATGGACTGCATCCCAGAAAACATATTTGGTTGGATCTTTGCACACTTCCATATCTTTGCATGTCTCTCCATATTCATATGAACCTGTTCCACAACATCCTTTGGATGTCTCCATGAAACCTACATGTTAAAACCCACAAAAAACATCAATAAGATCCATATTTGTTCTTAAGCAATTAGATCAATGTTCTTACCAAAATTTTGTGGGTTTTTAATGGCTTCTTGTATGGTAGCATAGACATCTACATAGATGGTTTTCAATCCGAATTTAGACCGCAGAAGTTCAAGATTCTTGGCGATTTTGGTGTTGAAAGACAATGCGATTTGGTTTAATTGATCAATGCAAATCTTTTGGCCTCTAAGGTATTTCATTAATGGCATACATCCCATGGGAGGAATCCCTACCACCACCAATCTTCTAGCTCCAAGCCTATGCAACATCTATAAAAAAAAATATAACAAAAAACTCTAAAAATGCTTCGAATCTTTCTTTATATAATACCTAAATGCAATTGATATTCTCTTAGTTAATGATGTCTTTACTTATAGTATGTACATTTGTGTATTAAAGTTGTCTAATTCGGTTAGGTTACCCAAATCAAACCAAAGATAAATTAAAAATTTCTTACTGATCAAATCAATTATAAATATAGTAAATTAACTAGGTCTGGGCAAATTATCCGATCCGAATGAACCGAACCGAAACCGAACAAAAAAACAGATTTCGGTTGATATTCAATTATAAAGAATTAATCGAACGGATATTATTTTAGAAAATCATGGTTATTGGTTACTAAACGAAAACCGAACCAAAACCTGAAATAATATCCAAAAAAAAATCGAATTATTTTTGGTTTCCAAAAATATTTAAATATTTTGGTTATTTTTTGGTTTTTTTTATTATTTTAAGTTAATCGAATTATTTTCAGTTATTTTTGGTTTTTAAATTTAATAACCAAACTAACCGAAACCGAGGTATAACCAAATTAAAACCAAACCGAAATATAAAAATAACCGAATAGATTTTATCTTACCAAATGAAAAAATTAAAATAAAAAATAATCGACCAAAACCAAACCGAATATCCGAATGCCCATGTCTAAAATTAACAATTTATCGAAAACATTCATAAAACATGTAACATTTATACGAATAATAAAACGAAAATCCAAGTGGAAAATTTTCTGGTACGTACATACTTACGTAATTGTGTTTATGTTTCCCAAATGTTTCAAGTAAGATAATATTGAAATTAATTTTCAAAACTAACCAAAAAAAGTTATATATATATATATATATATATAGTTGAGGATATGAGTTGTGAGACATGTGACATATGGACATGTTCAAGTTTAAAAACAAAAAGATATTCATGTCATTGTAGGGTAGATTTTTTCTTTTAAAATTCAATTCTGACAACAAACTAGATAGGATTTGTATTGTTTTCTTTGTACTCTGTGTTTTATCCCCTCTTATTTTTTTATTGAAATTAATTAGTAGGATCCACATACATTTATAACATATTCGTAACAAAAGAAATACATTTTAAAAAAACCACGTGCACAATTTTTTTTTTCAAAAATACCAACTTTTTTTTTTCAAAAATACCAAAATATTTTTTTTAATATCAATAAAAAAATTTTTTTGAAAAAGAACACAAATATTAAAAAGAATTTTTAAAGATTTATAATTTAAATATTATAAGATTAAAATATTTAGGTTCGAATTAGTATTTTGGGTCTAGAGTTTATAATATAGATTTAAAATATAGTTTTTAGAGTTTAAGATCTAACGCTTAGGATTTTAAATTGAGTAATACTCTAAAATAACATTTTATTTCAAATTTAGCATTATAAACTAAAATATTCAAAAATAATATAAATTATTTTATAAAATATTAATTTACTATAAATAAATTATAAATAAAATTAAAATAATATATTTACTATAAATAAATTATAAATATTTATTTACTATAAATAAATTAAAAACAAAGTTAAAATAAATATACTAAGCGGTTTCCTTCACACAAAAAGGACATGTAATATATATTATATATGTATAATTGTATTAAATTTAGAATATCTCTGAAATAACATATTTTAAAATTTTTATTTCAAAATTAGCATCGTTAGTTTAAATTTTTAATAATAACATAAAATTTTAAAATTAAAATACATTGAAACTTCTTGTAAACAGAAAAAAAATTAAATCATGCATTAGCTAAAATAACTCAAATATAACATTATAAGTTTATATATAATTTATTTACACATAATTATTTGTGGTATTTTAGAATTTTAGTTTTAAAATGTTAAATTTCAATTTTTTTAAAAAAAAATGTGTTATTTTATGATTTACTATTAAATTTACACGAAAACTAGTATATATATTAATTTTAGTATATGAGATTTAGTGAAGAGATATAACATACCTTGGCATCGTCAATCATATTGGATGAGAGAAAGTGAATGTATTGTTCAACTGTGAATTGCTTTTGTCGAGTAAAATCGATTAAGTAATTTTGAAGAAAGTCATTTGATCCCATACTCAGAATAAATATTGCTTTATTTATCATTTTTGAGCTCTCTAATCGACCCACCAATTTATTCAGATGAATTTTGTAATGCAAAAAGTAATTCACTTGCGTCGAGAAACTCCACACATTCTGTTCTACCAACAAAAATAATATTATCATTTCAGTTCGATTTCTATTAATATTTCAATTTGATGTTTTAAGTAAACTTACTGATATGTTAGCAGTAAAATCATCATAACCAGAACCGGCCGAGGCAAAACTAGCACCATGAGGTAAATCGGTTTGAGTTAGAGTTGGATCAAGAAAAGCTGGTATAGGTGGATGTCCTATGGCCTCCGCTGAACATTCAAAAATATATATATAACTTTGATCATCATTATAATTATATTTGGATGAGTAATAGTAATCATAAAATAATATTTTTGAAATTTTTTATTCAAATTTAGTATTATAAAATTAAAATTTAAAAAATAACATAAATAATTATGCGAAAATATTTATTTACTCTAAATAAATTATATATAAATTTGAGGATAACTGACAAAAATAACACTTTTTAAAATTTTTATTCCAAATGTAGTATATTAGTTTAAATTTCCAAAAATACAAATTTAATATTAAAATGTTTAAAACTTTATTTTAAGAAGAAAAACTAAAACCTAAATTGAAAAAAAAGAATTCAAAAATAATATTTGTAATTTATTTATGGTAAATATGTATTTTTTTAAATAATTTGTGATATTTTTGGAATTTTAAGTTTAGAGTGCTAAATTTTGAACAAAAACTTAAAAAGTTGATATTTTATGGTATTGCTATAAACGCACAATTGACAAAAATTAAACTATTTTAAATTTTTATTCCAAATATAACACATTAGTTTTTTCAAAAATAGCATAAATTTAACATTAAAATACTTTAAAATTTCTTTTTAATAAAGAAAAATTAAACCTTAAATTAGAAAAAGGAACCCAAACATAATATTTTAATTATATTTGTAATTTATTTATGGTAAATATGTATTTTTAGAAAATAATTTGTGTTATTTTTGGAATTTTAAATTTAGAGTGTTAAATTTGGAATAAAAATTTAAAATTAGCTATTTTAGGATATTACTATTTTTCTATGAATTTTATTTTAATATATTTTAATCATAAATTTGTGCAATTATTATAAATTTAAATTAATAGTGCTATTATTATAAATTTTAATTAATAATATTATTTTGGAACTAAAATTTGAAAAGATGATATTTTAGAGAATTACCTTATTTGAATTAACTAATATAAAATTATGTTATAAAAATATGAATTAAAACATATTTTTTTCTAAATTTTGACACCAATGTAAATAGATAATATAGAAACATACCGATTAAATCAGATGCGAGCAAACCATCACACAATCTTCCTGTAGATTTATGATTTACGAAATTTTCACCATAAGGTGGAAAATTTCCTTTCATATTGGTATTAAGAAAATTATTGTTTCCTGGATCAACACTTGAATCTCCAAATACAATCATTGTTGTCACATTGTATTTTGCTGCTAGTTGTCGAAGAAGATGAACGTCCAAAGTCATTACTATTGGTGGCGGCTGCAAAGTCGTCGCCACCAAAAGAGTCATCAAAATAACAAACAACATTTTATTAGATATGATAGAGAGAGATAGATAGAGAAAGATAGAGAGAGAGAGATAGAAAGAGAGTAATGAAAGAATTTATTTATTTTTTAAATGAGAAAGTTTCTCTTGAGAAAGTGTAAATGTCATATGGTTTGTATTGAGACTTGAGAGTATTTATATTTATAGATGGAATTTTCTGACAGCTTGGCATTCAGTTGTTGGTTGAAACATATAATGTAAAGTAGCAAAATTTGGATTGTTAAATTAGGTTTTTTTTTTGTTAAGGATAATATATTGAATTTTATTGCAATTCACACCTAGTTTTATCAACTATATAATATATCCTTAACTAGAATAATTTAGATATGTAGGTCTCACAGTCAATAAAAGAAACCACACTCTTCTATAGGTGTCTTCATGATATTAATACTTTATCGTAAAAACTAGATTTATATCCAAACCATTGGAAAAAAATATTCGTAAATTATATAATATTGTTTATTAGTAAATTAAATATTTATATAATTTTAACTTTTATTTAAAATTATTTTTCACATTAATTTTTATATATGTAAATTAAAGAAAAAATAATTATTTTTTTACAAATTTAATATTACTTTTATTATTTAATAAAATATATTGATTGTACAACCAAATTAATAACAATCGCATATATTGTAATTATTCTAATAAATTAAACATATTTATATATTTATTTGAAACTTATTGTGGCAATATTATTTTTTTTAAATATTTCTTAAATAATATATATTAAAATATTTCTCAAATAATATATATTAAAATATTTCTCAAATAATATATATTAAAATATTTCTCAAATAATATATTAAAGAAAAATGATAACATATAGTTTTCTTTGTCTCTTAGTGTCACAACAATTTTAATTATATTCTTAAAAACAATATTGTCATCTTTTTATGTTCTATAAAATAAACATATATAAATCGATAAACGTTTTTACTGATACTATACAAGAATATAGAATTTTATTTTATAAAATATTGAAACATATATTAAGCACTCAATTATTTTTTGTTGTAAAATTATATTTTTTGGGATTGTATCCAACTTATTCCAGCATTTAAGTATTAGGTTTAAGTGACGTGTATATACGGTGGAGCAATTAACGCAGACACTCTTGGTTTCAAGGATATATAATCTATCTAATCTTACCTATATTATTTATACTATTTTTTTAATTTTAGTTTTATGATGTTAAATTGTAGAAAATAAAATTTAAAAAATATTATTTTATTGTATTATTTTAAATTTAAATTTGATAAAATATGATTTTAATCTCATTACCTTATCTTACATATAGATTTTCAGATTTTATATCAAATTTTTTCATAAAAGTAAGGGAAATTCTGAAATCTTTTTTGTTATTTTTAATAAATAATTTTCACAAATTAATTGAGGAGATAAATTATAAGAATAATACTGTAAAATAACATTTTTTTAAAAAAAATTTCTAAATTTACCAGATTAAAACTAAAATTCTAGAAATAACACAAATTTTTATGTGAAAATATTTATTTATCATAAATTAGTTAAAAATAAAATTAAAATATTATGTTTGAGTTCCTTTTTCTAATTTAGTATTTATTTTTTCCTATTAAAATATGTTTTAAAATATTTTAATACTAAAATTTGTGTTATTCTTTGAACAATAAACTAGTATGCTATATTTGTAATAAAAATTTAAATTAATGCTATTTCAGAAAATTATCTATATAATTAACTCAACTTTAAACTTATAGTTAATAACTTCAAATACCATTACAAATTAAAAAAAAATCGTGAAGAGATTTTAATTCCTAAATAATTTTGAGAAATTTTTAAAAATCATGAAATCTCCGAAACATGTCTTTTGAAATATTCTAGTAAATACTTTAAAACGTCATTTCGTTATATATACATTACATATAGTGTATATTGACGTTTGTGGTATATAGGCATTTAGATTATTTTTAAAGAAAAATTTCAGTGATATATACATAATCGAAAAATTCAAAGTATTTTTTATTAAAAACAAATTCCTATATCATTAGAATGTTGTCTATATCATATCAAATGCGAAAATGAAATCATGTGATTATATAGATAGGATTGAAGGTACTCTTGAAAATATTAGGTTAGTGTTGTCTACATTAATAGGATGTATCAATTTTCTCCTTTGTACATTTTTATTACATACGAATTTAGAAGTTTTTGTATTTTTTTAGTGACATAACAAAATTTCAATTTCAAATAATTTTAGGTCACCTAAATGTGTGGAACGTAGATAACAGTTGGCGAATAATTGCCGTAGTATTAAATACTATTGTCAATTTTTCTCACCAACTATTAATTATTATTGTCTATGTTATAATGCACAAACACATGTATATATAATTTTGATAATACATAAACACATGTATTTAAAATTTTGGATATACACAAATATATAGAATATACACATGGTCGGGCCAGTATATTTATTGCAGTTTGGGAGAATATAATTGAAATCTCTAATATATTATTTCATAAACATTTTTAAAAAATAATTTCACGTATTACTAACATAAATATCATGGTGACATCACAATAAATTTTAAATAAATATATAAATGAGTTTAAATTATTATAATAATTACAATATATGTTATTAATTTGGTTAGAGAATTTATATATTTTATTTAAGTAACCACAAATACTATTAAATTTATAAAAAATAATTATTTTTCTTTTTTTTAAATTACATATACATAAATCAATATTAAAAATACAAATTAAAATTATATAAATATCTAATTTATATTTACTAATAAATAATATTATATAATTTACCAATATTTTCCTCAACGGAAGACGTGGGTATAAATCTAGTATTTATATTATTGTTGTTCGTTTCGTAGCCGCATGAACCTGCAGCTGCATCATGCGGTCAAACGTTATTCATTTGACCGCCGCAGCTTCCTGCAGTCAAACGCTGTGGTCGACCACAGAAAATTACGGTAAAAAATTTTAATCGCTGTGAAATTGTAGCGTTTGCGATTAAACAATTGCGATACAACTTACGACGACAAACCTGCGACGATCAAACAAACAACAATATTGCAGCGTTTAACCACAGTGTCTGACCGCAGGTCGCTGCGACAAACAAACGTACAACACTATTGTTGAAATACTTGAGAGATATCAAAACAAGAAATTAAATCATTTTTCCATTCCGTCCATTATAAATTATAAAACATAAATCTCATTCTTCCATAGAACATTATAGTAGTGAAGAATTAATAATGCAAGAATATTATTAAAAAAAAGAAACAAGATAAGAAGAGTTTATAAGATATTAGGTAATAACATTAATTGCTATATAATAAAGTTATTTGACCAATACACTTTAGACACGTCAACCAATTTTGCACCACTCATGCTTTCCAAAAATGTATTTGTATTGTATCATTAAAACAAACACAATTTATTGGAGACAGGAAAACCAATGAATATCAAAAAAGGTAACTTCTGTCCAATTTCTTGACAGATTTTTTTTTCTTCTAGAAAATACAATCAAAAATTTTCAACGCAGTTTGAAAAATAATTGACTAAAATAACATTATTTCAAGTTTTAATTCTAAATATATTACTAATTATTTAAATTTCTAAAATTAGTACAAATTTAATATTAAAATAATTAAAAACTTTTTCCTAATGAAAAAATATAAACCATAAATTGGAAAAAATAAACTCAAACATTATGTTTTAATTTTATATATAGTTTATTTAAAGTAAATAATTATTTTCACATAATAATTTGTGGTATTTTTGAAATTTTATTTTTATTATACTAAATTTGGAAGATAAACTTAAAATAGTGTTATTTTAGAATATTAATCAAAATAATATTGGAATTCTATTGGAAAATATAACATGTTTTCATCAACCATTAAACTAATTATTTGAATTCGAATATCCGTCAAAAAATTTATCGGAAAACTCAATCTTTTCAGTTGTAAATATTTCATTCCATTCATTCATAAATATACAGCAAAAAAAAAATCAAAGAAATGTTTTCATTAATCCTCTTTTAGTATTTTTGTTCAACATGACCTATTTTTAGAAGAATCTGCATCAAATTTGTAGATAATCTTGCAAATTGGTAAAATGTATTGTCATTATTTTTAATTATTGATTTATTATGTATCTTCAGCATAGACGCATTTGTATCGAACACGATTTATTTATTTACTTATTTTTATTTTTTTTGTCATTAAGCTACAATGGTTCGGTTTAATAATTTAATATTTTCATACGAATATTTAATACAATCATACGAGGAAAGTTGCAGTTGAACTACACACGTCTGGAATGTACGTAGAGGTAATGTAACTATTACACCAGTTACTCCTCCCGAACACGATATATTTTGAGATACAAATTTGATATACATATAGTGAATTATGCCCGTAATACCAAATAATATAATGTATATAGGTTAGAAAAACCAAGAATATAATTAGATGAAATATTGGGACTGTGTATATGGTGAATAATGCGTTTTAAGAAAATATATAATTAATCATTGATGATGAAAATTGAGTAGAACAATCTAATTTAGAAGCACTTAATATTTTATAGCTTTATAGTATAAGGCTTACAAATTTGTGTAAGATTTTGGTTTGCCATAAATGTGTATATAAACAATTATATGATTTTTTTGAAAAAAAGATGTAAGCCCTCTAACATGCTATTTTGTCCGAAAATTTGGTATAAAGAATTTCACTTTCCTTTAAATAGATTAGTATTTACTTTTACCAGAGATTATCTTGATGGAAAAATCATGAAAAGTCATCATATTCATATAGCCAATATAACACTGATCTGTTGCAATTGAAATATAAATAGAAGACATGTTAGTTTGATTGTCATAGATAATGTTTGGTCATTGATCATCAGTATTGTCCTACCATTTTATTCAAGAAGAATAAAAACTTTTTTTTAACAATTCATCACATGAAATAAATGGTGATTATTTTTTAGCGTTGGATATTCGGATATTCGGTTCGGTTTCAGTTATTTTCGGTTTCGGTTTTTTTATTGGTAAGATTAAAAATTCATTCGTTTATTTTTATATTTTGGTTTGGTTTTAGCTCGGTTTGGTTATTAAATTTAAAAATCGAAAATAACCAAAATAACCAAAATAACCGAAAATAACCAAAAATAACTGAAAAATAACCGAAAAATAACCAAAAATAACTAAAAATAATAAAAAAAATAACCAAAAATAACTAAAAAATAACTGAAAATAACCAAAATATCCGAAAATAACAAAAATATCCAAAAATAATTTGGTTTTTTTAATATTATTTTGGTTTTCAGTTCGGTTTTGTTTACTAACCAATAACCATGGTTTTCTAAATCAATATCCATTCGGTTATTTTTTTATAACCGAATACCAACTAAAATCATTTTTTCGGTTCGATTTCATTTAGGTTTATTCGTTTCGGATTATTTGTCTAGGGCTATTATTTTCTAACACAATTAAAGAATTATGGTGCTGAATGGACAATTAATTATGATGATAATGGGCATTATCTACTCGATGTTTCCCGAGAACTCAAGTCAAGATTCTGGAATCAACCCAACTGATTCTTAACCTAGATCTTGTTGAAAAATGAATGGAGAAGAAACTTTAAAGTATAATGAGCGAAAAGAATCAAATATTTTAGTACGAATCTGTGTTTACTCTAGCTGAAAACCTCGTAGAACTTCTCTGTAACAAGAATTCCGGAATCCATAGATTCAAGTGGATCTTTTCTCAGTCTGTGTCTTAAGCAATTTGGTATAACGATACCAACATCTTCTGCTGTAACTTGATCTCTTCCTTTGAGTGCAGCGAGTGCTCTTGCCGCTCTGTTTGTCACAATGTCTCCTCTCAATCCATCAACGTCCAGCTCAGCACAGACCTTTGAGATCTTCACTTTCAAATCTTGATCGATCTGAACTTTGGAAAGATTGCTTCTTGCAGTTGTAATCTGCTCCTGAAGCTTCAATTGTTCTGTTTGATAAGATTCTCGAAACTCCTTTGGGTTACTATCAAAACAAGCTCTCTCTTCAACAATCTTAACTCTTAGCTCCGCATCTCTAACCGTCCCTACTTGAGCATGCATACCAAACCGGTCAAGAAGCTGTGGTCGAAGCTCTCCTTCTTCTGGATTTCCAGAACCAATGAGAATAAACCGAGCTGGATGAGAAATCGAAATCCCTTCTCTTTCAACAGTGTTCCAACCAGATGCAGCTGAATCAAGAAGAACATCAACCAAATGATCATCCAAAAGATTGACTTCGTCGACATAAAGAATCCCTCTATTGGCTTTAGCTAATAGCCCCGGCTCAAACGCCTTAACACCTTCAGTTAAAGCTTTTTCGATATCAATTGTTCCACAAACTCTATCTTCCGTTGCACCTAAAGGAAGATCAACCATGTTGATTTTGGTTTCAGTTACGGGCAATTGTTCTCCCTTTTCGACTTTCTCTCTTACTTCCTTCCCCATAAACTCAGGATCTTTCGGGTCTGAGTTATACGGATCACCAGCAACTACTGTGATTTCAGGTAGCAGATCAACTAAAGATCTAACGGTTGTTGATTTCCCAGTTCCTCTGTCTCCCATTATCATCACACCACCTATCTTCGGATCAATCACATTCAGCAAAAGACATAGCTTCATCTCATCTTGTCCAACAATAGCAGCAAACGGATAAACTGGCCTTGCACTTTCCTTCGAATAAGTCTTCTTTGCCTAAAACAAAAAAAAAAACCAATATCTTTAGCCATCATTTCACAACATTCCAGTTCAATTGTTCGAATCCGAAGAACCCAACATTTTAATTTTGTCTCAAGCAAACCATAATTCATTGCAAGATTGATGCTTTTTGTGCTTCTTCGCAAATCAATTAACATAAATGTTAAGAAAAACGTATACTTGTTCAATAGAGTTGATCTCAGTGGCGACATTCATAACCGAAACATGGTGAATAGATCTATTTTTCTTTGGCTTTAATTGGATTCTTCCATATAACTTTCTTCTAAAAGTTTTACCTGCAAAACAAAGAACACACACACACACGCTCGAATTATAACTTATCCTCCACATTTTCTATAGAACCCAGACCCACAATTTCTGTGAAATGTGTACAAAAATTCTGAGATTGGGCTAATTCTATATGGGTTTGTAACCAATCAAGCTTCACTGATAAAACTTTTCTGGATTTAACAATGTACATGAAGAGAAAATCGAAATTGAAACCTGACTTTGAACAGTTATAAAAGTGAGGGTCTTAATTGTTTTGCAAAGAGATATTTTTTGGGGCAAAACATCCGAACCTGGTCTGCAGCAGAAATGGGAAATTGAAGGTGTTGAGGAAGGAGAAGAAAGACGAGGGCAAGTACACATGGAAGAAGGACATATTCCAAGAGGAGACGCCATTGTTGGTGAGCTCTAAAGCTTTCTGATTTCGCTACTTTCTCTTCGAGGATTCGTTTCGATTGGATAAGGAGACGGATATATTCCCTCACTCTCTATCACCAGTAGAAGAAATATATAAATATTATACTACCTAATATATAACAATGATTTAGTTCGTAAAACTACAAAAATTATATTAACAATTAATTCAAATAAAAATAGAATAATATTTTTTAAAATTTTAATTTCAACTCTATCATACTAAAACTAAAATTTCAAAAATATCATAAATTTATATTAAAAAATATTTATTTATTTTAAATAAATTATAAATAAAACAAAAACATTAGGTTTGATTTCATTTTTTTAATTTAGGGGTTCTATTTTTCCTATTACAAAAAGTTTTAAGATATATTAATATTAAATTTTTATTATTATTAGAAAAATAAATTAATAGTGTTAAATTTTGAATAAACACTTAAAATGGTATTTTGGAGAATTGTCTATTTATAATATTAAGACATTATGACAAACTTTTAAATTTTTTTTTTTGAAATTTTGAATAATGAAATCTCAAATTTGGTTTCATTAATCAAAAATTTTAAACTATTTGTAATTTTCAATTTAGTCTCTACATGTATACTTGTACTAAATTTAGAATACTAAGTACACTAGAAACAAAAAAATTAATATTGAATAAATATTACATAACATTAGAAACAAAATTTTCGAAAAGAAATACATTAGGCAAACTTAATAAAATTAAAGAAAAATTAATACAAATTACATGAATACATCATTATTACATATATTACAAGTACTACCAAAATACTAATATTTTTGATAAAGTTTTAAAATTAGTAAAATATTGTCATAACCCAGTAAATCCGAATCGGAGCCGAATTCCTAAAATCGAGCAAAATCTCCAAATCGATCTAGGGTTTGATTATTAGGATTTGGTGATTTTTAGGATTTAATTTGTTAGATTGAATCACTAAATCTAAAAAATCAAATCCTAAATCAATTTGAAGATTTTGCTCGGTTTTAAGGAAAACATGGTTTAAAATATTTGTATATTGGAAAAAAAAATTAACACAAAAACTAAAATATTTATAGAAATGCACAAGCTTTGTAAAGTACGAACTATCAATTGTGTGATGGGTCTCTTTTTATTTCCAGTTCAAACATTTGATTCAACAATGAATAAATGTTTAGTGAATGTATAAATTGTTGTACTCTTCTTCGATTAGAATTTTAGCAAACTTAGTATCAGAAATTTAGAGACAAAAAATGTGATGAAATAGGTTTTTATTAATCTGTTTGGTAGTACAAAGAATCGGTGAACTTTATATCTCCGATCTAATTCATTATATCCTCATTTATAACGCAAACACCTCATTTATAACACAAACACCTCCTTTTATATTTCCAGTTTACCAAATCTTCAACATTTTCATCATTACAGTTTAATAATGTTTATAAATATTCTTAAATGTTCTTCATCGGTAGGCTCGTCGTCGTAATCGAGAGTTGATGAAATCATATATTTCAGAAAACTTATTTGCGGTTCCTCGAAAGTGGTACAACAATTCTCACTATCGGATCCTTGGATCATTAGGCCAATTCCTTTTGAATCGAACTCTGATTTTGGGAAAGACGAAATCCACCTCCAACATAAATGGAAAAAATTAAAGCAAACGTTGAATATTGATCAATAAGAGTGGCTATCATATTGTTGGCTTAAGTAATATCTTTAAAACAATTATCATCCAAATATGAAACCAAACTATATAATAACAATACAATATGATCAAATCTCATCAAAGGCTTTAAGAGGTTTGTTTGGGTCAATATCTTCAATGAGGGGAAGATCCACGGCAAAGTCCTCAACTCCAATGCCTTCATCTTTAAGCTTCTTTGCAACTTCTTCATAAACTACTTTGTTCCCGACTCGAGTCAAATGTAAACCGTCCCTAAAATTCGTAATTAATCGCACATTAAATCACTTCACTGTTTGGAAAATTGAAATATATAAATAGGTAAGATTTAGTGTTACCATAGACATTCCGTTTGCCAATTTGGAATTTGGTGCATTTTGGACCAAAGATCAACGACTGGAATTCGACATTCATCAGCTACTGCTATACATGCTTTTGCGTATGATTTTGCTGCTTCATTCGTTCTTTCGGGCAAACCCGTCTTGTTTTCGATATAAGGGTATCTAAAGAAATGTCAAGATCATTTTCTTAATTAGATCTAAATTTTGGTGGAAGAAATTTGGAAAATCCATGGTTATAAACGTTTTGATCAAATACAAAAGTTTGGGATAATTATAGAAAAATAGGCAAATAATCCGAACCAAATGAACCGAACTAAAAAACATATTGCGGTTGGTATTCGGTTATAAAGAATTAATCAAACGGATTTTATTTTGGAAAATCATGTTTATTGTTTACTAATCGAACCGAACCAAAAACCGAAATATCCGAATGAATATTATTTTGGAAAACTATAGTTATTAGTTACTAACCGAACCAAAAATCAAAATAATATCTAAAAATATTTTGGATATTTCAGATATTTCGGTCATTTCGGTTATTTTGATTATTTAAAGGTTTAAACTTTATTTTAAGGTTATTCTCGGCTAATTTTTTTGTTATTTTTGGGTTATTTTCAGGTTATGTTTCAATTATTTTCTGCTATTTTTTTATTATTTTTCGGTTATTTTTTGTTATTTTCGATTATTTTTTATTAATCAAATTATTTTTGATTTTTAAATTTAATAACTTAACCAACCGAAATCGAGATATAAAACCAAATCAAAATATAAAAAATAACCAAATAGATTTTTAATTTTATCAACCAAAAATAACCAACTAAAATCGAACCGAATATTCGAATATCCGAATATCTAAATATCCCAATAGTCATATCTAAATTAGAGAACTCATACCTGAGGCGGGCCTCTTCGTCGATTGGTGGAGGAGTTATGAGAATAACGACCGTTTGTGGCCAACGATTCTGAAAAACAAAAACAAAAATTTTGCATTAACAAAAGGATGAGATTTTACCGGTTCGATTGAGAAAACCAATTCCAAACATAAAGATTGAACCGGCATAAATCGGTTAAAAGAGACAAGAATATTACAATTAGTGTTTTAGTAGTAATAAAGGAATTAAATAGATTCAGTCAATATATAATCCCTAATATATTATTTGAGAAACTTTTTAACAAAGTAACCTTACCCTGACATGTTAATAACAAAAATACCATGCTGACGTGTCAACACCACAGCGAGTTTCAGCTTAAATATATAAAAGGGTTTAACTTACTAGAATAATTACAATACATGCCACTAATATTAATTTGGTTAGAGAATAAATATAATTTATTCAACTAACCAAAAAAATACTATTACATTTGTAAAAACAATAATTTTTATTTCTTTGAATTTTTCATATGTTAATTTATAAATAATTTCAAATAAATATAAATAAATTTCTTTAAATTTTTTTATATGTTAATTTATAAATAATTTCAAATAAATATAAATATATTTAAGTTACTACCATAATCCCTAACACATTATTTGAAAAACATTTTAATAAAATAATTGTACTCTGACGTGTTATTAACAGAAATATCATGCTGATGTGTCATCACTAAAGTAAATTTCAAATAAATATATAAATAAATTTAACTTATTAGAATAATTACAAGTATATCATTGTTATTAATTTAGCTATATAATTAATATATTTTATTAAACTGACAAAAAATACTATTAAATTCATAACAAAAATTATTTTTCTTTTTTTAATTTGTATATACAAAAATTAATGTTAAAATTAATTTTAAATAAAATTTAAATTATATAAATATTTAATTTATATTTACTAATAAAATATAATTTATGAATATTTTTCCCCACGCATGGCGTGGGTATGAATCTAGTTAGTTGTTATTGGGTCACAAGAACTCCATAAATGTAAATAGAGATGATAACCACTAATATACTTATTTTTTTAGTTGTAATATTTTAATTTATAATGTTGTTACTGTGGTTCGACATAGAAATATACATTTAAAGTTTTACTTTCACAAAGAAGAGAAAAAAATATGATCAAAGAATTGGTATTTTAGTCAAAAGAAAAACTTATAAAATATATATATATATATATATATATATATATATATGCATTTCTTTTCTTTTATTTTATTCATTTTTAAATTATTAAATTTTCTTCTGCTTCTTCCACGAGGGGTCCAACTAGCTATCAGTCTCACCTTCACCACTTTACAAAAGCAACTGAAATAAATAAATTTGACCTTTGACCACAAATCATTACATTCCATTTTTTAAAAAATATTTTAATTATATTTATAATTTTATAATAAATATATATTTTTAAAAAATAATTTATTTTATTTTAGCAATTTTAAAGTTTGAATATTAAATTGTGGAACAAAATTTTAAAAAATATTATTTTAAAATTTTAAAAAAGTTTAATTGCTATATATGATATATACATTTAGTAATAGATAATTTTTTAAAATAGTATATTTTAAATTTTTTTCTAAAAATAACATTATTAATTTTAAATTTTAATAATAACAAAAATTTAATATTAAAATACATTAAAACATGTTAAAAAATAAAATTAAATAATTTTTAAAAACAATTATGCATAATTTATTTACAATAAATAAGTATTTGTACATTATTATTTTTATTATTTTTGGAATTTTAATTTGTTAAATTTAAAAAAAAATTAAAATGCTATTTTAAAATATTACTATTTATATAATTATAAAATATATAAATTTACAGTTTAGTATATATACTAATATATATACTTCTACGTTTAGTATAAATACTTTTACCAAAATGAAAAAAAAGTAAATGCAAATCACAAACCAAATGTTTATTGTGTTTCTTTGCCATGTTTGTATTGTGCAAAAATGTTTAATGAAAACAGAAAGATTTCAAGATGTTTAAAAAAAATGTGAATTTACTTTCTCTTTTCTCAAATATGTGTAAGTTATAAAAATACATGTGCATGCTGACGTCGAAAAGCATTTATATGCATGTGAAAGATTTAAAACGAGATATAATATAAATAAATTGGCCACCTTGAGAAATGAAACAATAGAGCGAAGATTCTGCTTGTACTCGTGAAGCGACACGTGTTGGAATCCCGAGCATCTCTCCGGCAGACACGCGTCGTTTGCTCCAAAAAATACAGTCACAGCTGCCGGAGATTCTTCGCCGTCTTTTGTCGCTGTCGGAAAAACTTTCTCAACCACTTTCAAAGCCCATCTCGTGTTATATCCGCTGTATCCTCGTAACACCATATCTGCCTGTAATTAAAATTTTTATATACGAAATTAATTTTTTAATGGACAATTAACTAAAATAACATCATTTCAAGTTTTTATTCTAAATATAGCACTAGTCATTTAAATTTACAAAAATAGCACAAATTTAATACTAAAATAATTGAAAATTTATTTCTAATGAAAAAAATTTTAACTTTAAATTAGAAAAAGTGAACCCAAATATTATATTTTAATTTTATATATATTTTATTTAAGGTAAATAATTATTTTTACATAATAATTTATGCTATTTTGGGAATTTTAGTTTTATTGTGCTAAATTTGGAAGATAAACTTAAAATGGTGCTATTTTAGGGTATTACTCATTTTTAATTTGTTATAAAATTTAGGGCAATTGACTAAAATAACATCATTTCAAATTTTTGTTCCAAATATAGCACTAGTCATTTAAATTTCCAAAAATATCACAAATTTAGGGTAATTGACTAAAATAGCACCATTTCAAGTTTTTGTTCCAAATATAGCACTAGTCATTTAAATTTACAAAAATAACACAAATTTAATACTAAAATAATTAAAAATTTATTTCTAATGAAAAAAATTTAAACCCTAAATTAGAAAAAGTGAACCCAAATATTATATTTTAATTTTATATATATTTTATTTAAAGTAAATAATTATTTTTACATAATAATTTATGCTATTTTGGGAATTTTAGTTTTATTGTGCTAAATTTGGAAGATAAACTTAAAATGGTGCTATTTTAGGGTATTACTCATTTTTAATTTGTTATAAAATTTAGGGCAATTGACTAAAATAGCATCATTTCAAATTTTTGTTCCAAATATAGCACTAGTCATTTAAATTTTCAAAAATAGCATAAATTTATTACTAAAATAATTAAAAACTTATTTCTAATGAAAAAAATTTAAACCCTAAATTGAAAAAAGTGAACCCAAATATTATATTTTAATTTTATATATATTTTATTTAAGGTAAATAATTATTTTTACATAATAATTTATGCTATTTTGGGAATTTTAGTTTTATTGTGTTAAATTTGAAAGATAAACTTAAAATGGTGCTATTTTAGGGTATTATTCATTTTTAATTTGTTATAAAATTTAGGGCAATTGACTAAAATAGTATCATTTCAAATTTTTGTTCCAAATATAGCACTAGTCATTTAAATTTCCAAAAATAGCATAAATTTATTACTAAAATAATTGAAAACTTATTTCTAATGAAAAAAATTTAAACCCTAAATTGAAAAAGTGAACCCAAACATTATGTTTTAATTTTATATATATTTTATTTAAGGTAAATAATTATTTTTACATAATAATTTATGCTATTTTGGGAATTTTAGTTTTATTGTGTTAAATTTGGAAGATAAACTTAAAATGGTGCTATTTTAGGGTATTATTCATTTTTAATTTGTTATAAAATTTAGGGCAATTGACTAAAATAGTATCATTTCAAATTTTTGTTCCAAATATAGCACTAGTCATTTAAATTTCCAAAAATAGCACAAATTTATTACTAAAATAATTGAAAACTTATTTCTAATGAAAAAAATTTAAACCCTAAATTGAAAAAGTGAACCCAAACATTATGTTTTAATTTTATATATATTTTATTTAAGGTAAATAATTATTTTTACATAATAATTTATACTATTTTAGGAATTTTAGTTTTATTGTGTTAAATTTGGAAGATAAATTTAAAATAATTTTATTTTAGAGTATTACTCTAAAATTTATTAGTTTTATTAAACATATAATTACAATAAAACGGAAATTTATAATATTTAGAAATTTGATTTTATTACAACATTTATTGATAAAACTCTTTTTTTTTAAATATCATTTTTAATTTAGCTGTATTGGTTTGATATTGTAGCTGTATTTTCCGACTGTATAAAAATCCTATAACAACAATATAATGTAAAGAAACGAAGGGAAGATACAATAAAAATGTAAATCTGGAAAGGTGAATTTAACGAATAGAAATTATTTAATTCTAAAACAAAATCATATAATGATATAAAAATTATCAAAATATCTAGTAATACCATAAAATAACTTTTTTATTTTATTTTTCAAATATATTATATTATAAATAAAAATTTTAAAACAACACAAATTATTATGTAAAAATAATTATTTACTTAAATTAAACTAGATATAAAATTAAAATATAATGTTTGAATTTACTTTTATAATTTAAAATTTTAATGTTTTTTAAACAGAAATTTTTTTTAATTATTTAATATTAATTTTATGTTATTTTTAAAAATTTAAATAATTAATGATATATTTACAATAAAAATTAATAGTGCTATTTAAAGAATTATCCTTATTATAAATTAACAGCCCAAAGTTTGTAAATTTGATATTTTTTTGTTTAGGGTTTGTAAATTTGATATTTTTTTGTTTAGGGTTTGTAAATTTGATATTTTTTTGGTAAGGGTTTGTAAATATGATATAAAAGAAAACAATATGATTCTCAGATTTATCAATCAAAACCCAAACATAAAAAACTTTACACAGATGTGACTTTATCTATACCTTGCGGCGGAGAAGATGGGCGAGAGAAGCTCCCCAACCACCATCACTAAACGATTCTTCAGTGATGGAATCACCAAAAAGAAAGATCTTTGGTCTCATCTCTTTGATTTTCCAATCCTTCTCTCTCTCTTTCCCGAGAAAATCCGGAACGAAATGGTTTTGAAGTGTTTGTGTTTGATTTACTAAAGAAAGGCAAACAAAAAAATAAAATAAAATAAAAGTTGATATAGTGTTAATGCGTTCACCCACTACTAACCGACCTTTCGTGATTTATATAAAAAGAAAGGTTGATAAAACATTTAATAGCTTCACATGATATATATGGTAAGAATGATAATGTATTTTATATTCAAAATCATTAAACTTTATTGTCAGTGAAATGAAACGTTGTTGTCGCTTAGTAAATTGTTCAGTTGGTAGAAAATATTTTAATATCAATGAACGTTTTGAATTTGATATTTGACCTGAATAGTACAATTTGTGGTTGGAGAAGGGAAAAACATTATGATAATTTTGACATTTTTTCTTTTAAAAATTATCTTTCCAGTGTAATCTTCTTGGATAGCATTAGATATTATCCACTTTATAGAAAACTAGGATAATACATGTGCGATGCATAATAATACTGAATTTTCAAAATATATATAAACATCAAAAATAGTGGTCTAATTTTCATTTTTAATATTCGATATTAAAAAATAATAAATATAGGATACAATTCATATTTTTACAATTTAAATTTTAAAATATCATATGAGTGAAATAATTCATATGAACCTTTTGCTATCTATTTCAACATGCATGATTTAAACCCAATCCAATTCTTCGCTTTTGGATATATGACCATTTTTAGTTATTTTATAAACAGCATTGCAAAAATTAAGATGAGACATCATTTTTCAGTATATAAAGAAATGAAAACATTGATCATTTTAATGATTAATGATGAGGAAAATACACTTCCTTGAAATTTGTGATAGTAAATGAATATTCAATTACCAGTTGTATTCATATGAGGAGAAAATACAAGATTGATATTTATCTTGAGAAGAGAAAACTGATTTCTCGAATTCAGAGAAATTTTATGTGAAATTTTGTAAGTTTAGATATGACGTAGAAAAAAACATGTTATTTTTATTTTTATGAGAGGTGCAAGTCCAATCTGTTTAGTATATATAGTGTTATGATTTGGTCTTAGGGTTTTACGATATTTAATTAATTTTTTTAAAAATAATTAAATTTGGTCACGAATAATTAATTTAAAATGTGGAATTTAATAGTGTTAATGAAGTTTTTATATGCACAAAAATTCAAAATTTTCACTTTTCTTTTATATGTGTACAATATTTAAATATTCATGTAAAAGTAATTTTCCATTTTTAAAATTGGCGAGTAATTAAATGTGTAATGCAAGAATTCAAAATTTCCTAATTTTTGAATTGTAGGATATTTGAAAAGTAAATACGGTTTAAAAACTCATTTAGTAATATCTCTATAATTAGATTATCTAATTAAAATGTTTGAATAATATATAAAATAAATAATTTATGTTTTGAATTAAATTAATTAAGAAAATTGGTGAGACTGAATGTGGTGATGACATCTAAGCAATTTTTACTCTGAATGCTTCTCCTTTAATATATAGTAGATGATTAAAAAATTCCAAAAAATAACATTTACAAGCTCAAAGTAAAAAATAGGTTTGAGGATCAAATATTCGTTTGGATTTCGTATCAATTTTTTTAGATGGAATATTATCCTAAATAGCAGTATTTTAAATTTATCTTCTAAATTTAACACATTAAAAATAAAATTTCAAAAATAATACAAATTATTATGTTAAAAATAATTATTTATATTAAATAAACTATATATAAAATTAAAACATAATATTTTGGTTCACTTTTTTCAATTTAGGGTTTAAATTAGAGTAATACCCTAAAATAGCACCATTTTAAGTTTATCTTCTAAATTTAGCACAAATAAAACTAAAATTCCCAAAATAGCATAAATTATTATGTAAAAATAATTATTTACCTTGAATAAAATATATATAAAATTAAAACATAATGTTTGGATTCACTTTTTCCAATTTAGGATTTAAATTTTTTTCATTAGGAATAAGTTTTCAATTATTTTAGTATTAAATTTGTGCTATTTTTGGAAATTTAAATGACTAATACTATATTTGGAACAAAAACTTGAAATGGTATTATTTTAGTTAATTGCCCTTTAAATTATTCTCATTAGAAATTTTTTTTTAATTATTTTAGTATTAAATTTATGCTATTTTTGGAAATTTAAATGATTAGTGCTATATTTGGAACTAAAACTTAAAATAGTGCTATTTTAGTCAATTACCCTGATTTTTTAGATATTTATATTATTTTATATATTTTGGTGTAAAATAACTAATATATTCAGATTTATAATTTTAATTTATTAGGTTATATCAATTCAAAATATAATTACTATTTTAGATATATAATTATATTTTAGATATCTATTTGATTTTTGGTTTGATTCTAGTTTGATTTTAGTTCTTCGGGTGAAGGAATATCGAATTTGTTTAGATATTTTATTGGTTTTTGTTTAATTTTTTTATCAGTTCTAGTTCAATAATTAAAAGAAGTTATTTTTATAATATTATTAGTTCTTTCTTTTAGAGTAATACCCTAAAATAGCACCATTTTAAGTTTATCTTCCAAATTTAGCACAATAAAATTAAAATTCCCAAAATAGCATAAATTATTATGTAAAAATAATTATTTACCTTAAATAAAATATATATAAAATTAAAACATAATGTTTGAGTTCACTTTTTTCAATTTAGGATTTAAATTTTTTCATTAGGAATAAGTTTTCAATTATTTTAATATTAAATTTGTGCTATTTTTAAAAATTTAAATGACTAATGCTATATTTGGAACAAAAACTTGAAATAATGCTATTTTAGTCAATTGCCCTTTCTTTTATAACAGAAAATGCTATTTTGAAAAATTGTTTCATAAATTTTCAAATTCTAATAGTTCTTTTTTTTTTTTATCAACATTCATTTATTAAGATTGAATATCATCGTTTACAGTAGAATAAATAAAGGATGGGGATACATTATAAAGTTTCCACATTTGATTGTCAGTAATTGCTTGCGAAGCTAATGCATCAGCCGTTCGATTACAACATCGTGGTTGATATCTGAAAAGCACTTGATCAAACGAAGGAATCCATTGACGAATAGCTTGGACATACTGCTGTAATCATAAATTGGTCGATGATTCGTTTAATAAACTCGCCAACACCTCGTTTAATAAATTCTAATAGTTCTTAAAAACTTAAAAAAGAATTATAACGAAAATAAATAATGTAACTAAAAAACAATTATAGAAAATGATTATATGGCCCAAATAAATACATCGAATATTGAGTGTACAAGTGAGAGATGTTCTCTGGATTTCTAATCCTTATGCATGCTTATACCTAAATAGTTTAGAATAATTCGCCATAGTTCATGAACCTCAAAATCAGTTTTACAAATCTATGGCTACATCATCATCATCAGTATCATCATCTTCCCAGTCAAGGTTAAACGAATTAGCAGCTTTCTTAAGCTCGGTTAAACCCGTAAGATCTTCCAGGTATGTTGGATGGTTTATAGCTTCAAGTATGAAACTGTTTCCTCTCTCTCGATACTCGGATATCACCTGAAAACATCAGTTTTAGAAACATCATATATGATTCGCAATCTCGGTTTTTTGTTAGAAAGATTTTTCATGTGGGAAACTTACGGTTTCAGAACAAGCTGTACAGCTATTGGAAGCTTGCCCAAGCAGAGTGATCTGTGAGAAGCGAGAAATCGAACCTCGAATCTGATGAGGTAGTATCCCGAGAGGCGAATCATCAATGTTTCCTCCATTACTCAAGCTCGAATTTTCGCCCTTTGCGTAGATACTGTAACGACAAAGACATATGTAAAATGATAAGCCTGTGGATTGAAGTTTCAATGGCTATATAAAGCCATGACTTTTACCCAAATGGATGTTGTAGGACTCCAACTAAGAGTTCAACAGCGAGAGCTCCTGCAATAGGAGCTAAACCAGGGCGTGTAACAGTGCATTGTTGGTCTAGAGTTCGATCAGTCATTGACTACAAAGACAAAGCAAGTGAAGGTAAATCAGAGGTAGCATGAAACAAAACAATTAAAACCGAAAAGCTTGGAAATTTACATCCTGAGGTGCAACCACATCATTGCAGAAGTAACAACCAAGTCTTTGTTTATTTGTCTTGTTCATGTCAAGATTCTGCATATTATCAGACAGGGAGGTTGGGCCAGCGCCATGGCGCATTACCATGTAGCTATCAAAACCTAAAGCCGCGTTTATAGCAATCTGAAATTTAAATTAAAAACCGATATATATATAGTAAGCATCATGTTATATAACCAGAAAGAAAGAACTAAAGAAACAGAGTTTAGTTACCTTATTCGCATTAGCACAAAGAAGAGAAGGTAACCATCGGCTTTCTCTTGTATCGGTTAACAAGAACACCGCATCATGAGATTCAATCAAATCGCTAAGGCTTTTACAATCACTGAGAACAGAGTCTTCTTCTTGGCTAGAAATCGGATGTCCAGGCATCGGTATAGCCATAACAACTCCACTAGATTCCATTGCTGGAAATATCTGTTTAAGGCTTTTAGCAGCAGCAACCGCTTTAAACTCTCCATGTCCTACACAATCTTCAAAAGTGTATAGAGATTGCCTGACCGGATTAGACATAGCTACTTTCCCATAATCAACGAAGGTAATTTTACGGATTCCCCAACCCTAGAAAGGAAAGATAAAAATGTTCTTAATTAATCATGTGCATTTGTAAGACTGTTTAATCTCGCATTCTTTTCGATACATACCATAAGGGTACGAGCAACTTGGCAACCCAATGTACCAGCTCCAAGAAGAAGGCATTTGACAGAGGACAATGCACTTAAGTTAAGAGACGGTAATGCTCGCCATCTCATTAACTTTAAGTTTAAATCAACAGCAGAAACTGCCAACCTGCGAAAGGACGTAAATCCATTTCTCTAATCAGATTTTACCCATTTAGTTGACTAAATCATTGACATGGAGCAAAAATTGTACTTTGTTGGATCCATGGAATTAGCAAGGCTAATGGATCTGGGTACTCGTTTCCCTTTGTTAAGCTCCCATCCTACTGAGTTAGGTACAGTCTCAGGTGATTCACCTGATGAAAGTGTAACTAAGGCTTGACCAACAAGGGAAAGGTTCAAGTCAGCGAAACCACGACTCTCTCTGTAGCAAAAGAACCAAACTCTCTCGAGGTTCCATCTTGAGTGAATAAGTGCTAAGTAATTTCGAAGTGGCCAACCAGGATTGCTAGGAAGGTGACATGGGTCATAAAAACCGAAAAGCAGCTGCAGGGAAATAGATAGATAAAGGTGATTTCTTTCGGTTTCTAACTTATATGGAAGAGTTAGTTTACACATCCATACCTTGTGATGATCACCTTGGCAAGCTTCCCAGTCTTTAAGATGTTTGATACAAGCTTTAGAATCAAAAGAAACCGAAACCAAAAAGAATGGAACATCTACAGCAAAGCACGCAGAAGTAACAAAACAAATTCAGCTACCACACGTTAAATTTGAATAACAATAATAATAGAAGAAGAGAGGTGACTACCGATAGTTAAATTTGAATCGCGCCAATCATTACAAGCAGCGGATACTGATTCTGCTTCTTCAGAACTAAAATACTCTGAAGCTGACTTTAATTCTACCAACCTTGCAGGAGGATCAAGCACAAGTGCAGGAAACGCAAACCAATAACGAAAACTCCATTTTTTAAGGTCTGCGAAAGAGATAACAAGGAATCTTGATAACACAGAACAGTCCTCAAGAGCTTTTCCTGATTGAATATCTTCCCAGATCTAATTTGACCACCAATTGTTAGCGACTTATACATACAATGACCTGTAAAAACCAATTGAGAGATAAGTTGTATTACTACCTTCTTTGCTTCTGCTTTTAGTAGACTTTGTTTGTCGAGTTTATGAAAGCTTTCGACAGTATTTGTGTTATACATAGTCCCAGGAACAGGACACCTATTCCTATTCCCATGACTACTACTCTCAATCAACGATCGTTCATCTGAAGGCAAAGACTCTGAAAGAAGAGTCAAATGGTTTGAGACTTGTGGATGCGAACATGGTGCATAGTAACCTGCAATTTTCAACCTTTATTAATACCCAATCAAATCTGAAATCATCTATTCAATTCGTGAAGATGATTGCTTTCTAAAATCTGAATCGCTACTAACAAAAAAAGCAGGGGATTTTAAAAGTTCTAACTTTTTGTTTTTCTCTAACCTAACGGATCGTGAGAACTCGCCCAGAAATCAATCATTGCGGATTATACATTTAAATTCGATGTTTCGGGTAATTGCTTAAATCAACGTTTGTGAATTTACCGGTGATGGAAACCGGAGAATCGTCGATTCCGAGTTTGTCGAGTTTCAAAGAGGAAAAGCTATGCCAGAAACCTTCGTCGACGGAACTGTTCAATGGAGCAAATTGAAGTATAATTGGTGGAGATTCATTCTCAGCCATAGCGGATCTTATCACCCTCAAGAGTCAATTGACAGTAAGAAATAAGAAGAAAAGACGATGACGAGAGACGGGAGAGAAAGAGGAGTTGTGCAAGGAACAATGTCAATTGGAGCAGGTTTGGGTTGGTTTAAACAAAACTCGGACGGTTCAATTTATTCCACATAATCTGAACCAAACCGAACCAAATATTATCTGCAATTAATTAGCAGTAATCATCAGTAGTTTTTGGGTTTACTTCCGTCAGCTACACAAATTTATACGACTAAACTTAATTCTACCCGTACTTTTTGGCTCTTTCTTTAACTACATAAACTGTATTTTTCTTTCATAAATTACACAAACTTCATATATTATTCTAATTGCAGAAATTCTATTAATGTTTACACGTTAAATAGCTACCTAATCTCGTTATAATTCAAAAATCTAATTTTAACTTGGGTTTATTTTCAAACTAAAGCCAGATTTTCGAAGTAAAACAAGGTTTAATAGCAATTTAACGTGTAAACATTAACGAAATTTCTGTAATTGGAATAATTTATGAAGTTTATGTAGCTTATGGAAGAAAAATAAAGTTTATGTAACTTATGAAAGACCCAAAAAATACGGGTGGAAATAGGTTTATTCGCATAAATTCGTGTAGTTGACGGAAGTAAACCCGTAGTTTTTAGTTCGAATAATCCGTAAATTTTGAGATAATTTAGTTTAAATCGGTTAGAATTTTTTTTTAAAAAGCAGAATAAATCAGTGCTATTTTTTCACACAGAGTATTAATTTTTGTAACTATATCACTAAATGTATTTTGGGTAATATCCTAAAATAATATCTTTTAAAAATTTTGTTATAAACCGAGTATTCTAAAATTAAACTTCTAAAATTACCACAAATAATGATTTACCATAGACAAATTATATATAAACTTCAAACATTATATTTGAATTTACTTTTTCAGTTTAAAGTTTAGTATTTTCATTAAAATAAAATTTTAATGTATTTTTAATTTTAAATTTTTACTATTATTAGAAATTTAAACTAATAATATTAGTTTTTAACAAAAACTTAAAAATATGTTATTTTAGAAAATTTTCTTATATTTTTTCTGTAAAAAACAAAACATCGGATCTAGATTTATATCCATGTCATGAGTGGAAAAAAATATTTATAAATTATATAATATTTTTTATTAGTAAATATAAATTAAATATTTATATAATTTTAAATTTTATTTAAAATTATTTGTAATATTAATTTTTGTATATATAAATTAAGAAAAAGGATATATGTTTTTCTGAATTTAATAGTATTTTTTGTTATTTAATAAAATATATTGATTCTCTAATCAAATTAATAACAATGATATATATTGTAATTATTATATTAATTTAAATTCATTTTTATATATACTTGAAACTCAATGTGTTGATGACATGTCATTAGAATAAAATTATTTTTTAAAAATATTTTTCAAATAATATATTAAAGATTTCTCATACAATTTTTTCTTAATAAAATGCTGACGTCTCAAACTATTTATAGTTCCCAATATTTAATATTTAATGTAATATTTATTTTCATTAATGTAATATTTATTTTCATTTTAATGTAAAATAGTGCAAAATTTGTATTTAATGTAATATTTATTTTCATTTTTAGATCCCAATATTTAAAAAATTTATTTTAAAATTTAAATCTTGTTCGATTTGCTTTATTTACACATGCTAAAATGGGTTATATTTCTCATTAAATCTTGGTCTCAGCATTTTGGTTAGAAATATCCAAACTAATTATGAATTTATCGAATGATAAATAAAAGTATTCGTTCGGTAATAATAAATTATTTTTATAGGTAAAGGTAAGGTCTGATATTTCTAAAAAAAATTATTTTTAACTTACAAAACAAAATTTCAAATATAAAGAAAAGAATGTGTAAAGAAGAGAAGTATTATACTTTGATAATTAGTTTTGGTATTTTGGAGTAGAATTTGACATGATTAGTCATAGTTGGTTTTCAGATAATGAAGAAAGATACATAAGTTTTCAATTATATATAATATATTATTTGAATAACAATTTAAGAAAATAATTTTGTCCTAACGTGTTACTAACGGAAATATCATGTTACCATGTAATCATGACAATGAATTTCAAATAAATATAGAAATAAACTTAAATTAATAGAATAATTACAATATATATCATTGTTATTAATTTGGTTAAAAAATCAATAAATTTTATTAAACTAACAAAAAATATTATTAAATTTTTAAAACATAATTATTTTTCTTTTCTTAATTTACATATACAAAAATTAATATTAAAAATAATTTAAAATAAAATTTAAAATTATGTAAATATTTAATTTATATTTACTAATAAACAATATTATATAATTTACGAATATTTTTTCCATACATGACGTGGATATAAATCTAGTATGATATAAAGGAGTAACGAATATTATATTCGTTTATCGGAATTATCGACATTACCAATTTTTAATATAAAGAAATAATTCAATACCAATTTTTTGCGTTAAAACATTCAAGTTTCGTAAAAAGAATTTTAATTTTTTTATAAAATAAAATAATAATCTTATATATATATTGCTTTTATTTTACTTTTTTATGACTTGTGATTTGACCTTATATTTGAATAGTTAAGGTTTCTTCTACCAAAGAGAGAAAAAAGGTGGTCAAAAAAACAAATTTAGAAACCAAAGCTATAATTAAGCTTTTGTAATCTAAACATTCTTATATTAAAAAAAAACCTATTGAAACTAATTTTAAACAAACAAATTGAACGATTTGCAATTTAGTTTCAATCTAAAAATAACAATCGGATTTCTAGCATATATAAAACCAAACTGGGTGCCTTACGAGAATAGTTGTCCTCTTCTCAGACATATCTAAGTCTTATTGTTCAAAATATATATAAAAAGAGATATTGAAAAGAAGAGAACCGCAAATTAAGAAAAATAAAGAAAACAAATCTTTAACAAAAATGGCCTCCAATGCCATCTTCTTCTCCTTCTTTGTTATCTTCGCTGTATGTTTGTCCTCTCTCGCAGGTTTTGCCAATGCCGACGCCGACGACTTCGACCGTTTCCAAATTCAGGGATCAGTTTACTGTGACACTTGCCGTGTCCAATTCGTTACCCGTCTCAGCAAATTCCTCGAAGGTATATATATATATAAATGGATCACATGAAAAGTTATTTCTAAACATGTGCTATTGGTTAATTCCGATACAATTTTCGAAAATAGTATTTTTTAAGTATTTTTTTATAATAGCATCATTAATTTAAAATTTTAATATATCATAAATTTAAGAATAATATTTTAAAATAACACGTTTTAAATTTTTTTTTTACAAATCTATCATTTTAAAATTGAAATTTTAAAAATAATATAAATAATTATATAAAATATTTATTTACTCTAAATAAGTTATACATAAATTGTGGGTTTATTTTTCAATTTTTTGTTTAAATTTTTTTATTAAAATTTTTAATCATAAAATTGTGTTATTATTGGAAATTTAAATTAATAATGCTATTTTGGAATAAAAACTTGAAAATATGCTATTTTAGAGAATTGCTCTAAATTTGAGATTAAAATAAATTAAAATTTTATTTTAATAGACAAAATTAAATTTTAAATTAGAAAAATGAACTCAAATACAATATTTTAACCTTATGTATAATTGATTTAGATTAAATAAATATTTTTACATAATTATTTGTGTTATTTTTGGAATTTAATTTTAAAATAGTACATTTACAACAAAAATTTTAAAAAGTGCTATTTAAGAGTATTACTTAATAGAAAATTTCATTTTTAATAAATACAATAGAAATAAATTATGAATATATATATATATCTTTTTAATCCTATTTATTGTATGTATATATATAGGTTTGTTAAAAAAAAAATACAAAACTAGACCATTTTAGACCACAATTTTTTTTATATTGATATCATATATTCAATCAGTTAACTGATTTGGTCAATCATATACAAAAAAAAATTGATTCAAAATCGAAATATAAGAGAAAAAGTTTGAGACTGAACCACAAAAACTATATAAGTCCTTAGGCTATATATTTCAGATATGTTTGTAAAATGTATATTAGTTTGACATGAACCAATTATATCAAAAACGTATTTCAAAATCTCAAGAAAACAAAATGTGTTTGTGAAGGTGCAAAAGTGAAGCTAGAGTGCAGAAGTAGAATAAACGGAACCCTAACGTTGACCAAAGAAGCCGTTACAGACAAATCAGGAAGCTACACGATGGAAGTAACCGGAGACCACGAAGAAGAAGTTTGCGAACTCGTTTTGGTCGAATCACCAGACAGTGATTGCAGTGACGTCAGCAAAGAGGCTTACCTCCGTAACGCAGCTAAGATCAGTTTAACGGCGAATGATGGAATCGTATCTCACGAAACACGTAGCGTTAACCCTCTTGGTTTCATGGTTAAGACGCCGTTAGCTGATTGTCCGGCTGCTTTCAACGAGCTCGGTATTGTTCCTGACGTCATCTTCTAAGCCCTAAAACAAATTCCTATTTGTCTATTTGTTATTATTATAATGTATTCATATCATTATTAATTATTGATGTAAATTTTTATCATCTTGTTTTCTCGTTTACTTTGATTTGTATTTGTGAGTGATAATGTACTTTGTTGTTTTATAGTGGAAAGAATATAATTTGGTTATATACTGATCATGAAAGTATCTATCATTACCAAATAAATGAAACTAGATTTTAACCGGTGTGTGCGTGAAAAAATATTTACACATTATAATTAATTATTTATTTTGTTAATATAAATTATATATATAACTTATATCAATAATATTTCTAAATATTTTAATATTAATTATGAAAGTAAAATAGATAGTAAATTTATTATATAAATAGATTTAAATTTTATCTATATTGGATTAAATTATAGATATGATAAATATTCAGTTAAACTAAACTTGTGTTTTATATTTTTTTGACTAATTTTTCAAAATTTATAATATTTTTTGTTTTATTTTATGTCAAAATTAGGAATTTACATATCTGTATAATGGTAATTTTTGTAAATACTCTAATAAATTATATTTTATATAATATTTATCTTCAAATGATCTAATAGTGTGACACATTATCATGATATATTTGTAAATCACATGTCAACCTAAAGGTACTTTGTTAAAATGATTTTCAAATAATATATTAGAGATGTTAAAGATTATTTTTTATTTTATTAATTATAAATGATGTTTTCGAATTTCTATGCCAAATTAATTGTGTTTTTTTACTGTTTAAAAGTATCTCCCACTATTATTGCTATAAAACACTCATCCAACTATCAAATACTACTGGACTAATTTGGGACACAACTTTTGTTCAAGAACCATATTTCAAGAGAACTATTTACTAATATATTCTTCTTAAAATCATATGTAAAAATTCTAAGTCACTAATGTTTCATATTTTTGAATCAGCCTTTAACTTATCTTATCCTATTTGAACACACTACATTTAACATTACTTTGGTTCATTGTTGTTATCAATAGAACATGTTTCCTAACTCCACCTAGCTCTTCTATATCTACACAACCATTGTACCAACATACTCAAACTATCAGTTCCTTCAAAGATATCTTACATCCAGAAACATGTGACTTGTCTGAGACACCAACTTATAACATTTAGAATTTCACTATAGAACCCTTGAAATTACTCTCTTATTGTAAACATCATTCTCATTCTGTAACACATTTATTTATAGTCAAACTCCACCAATTTTGAAGCTTGTATCTTAAGAGATTATTATTGTTATTTTTGTTGATTTGGAAATCTATATAGGATCTATAAATCTTTGTCAAATACATTTTAAAAACTAATTTGTGGATTTCAGTTGTTATTTGTAAATCTATTGGTTTTCCTTCAAATTTAAATATTTTTATTTTTTAAATCTTTCCAAATCCATTAAAAACTATTCCAAAACATATATAAATATTTAGTATTGTGCCTTCTTTTACTAATAACTGTTAGTGTGGAAAACGTATCAAGATCACACAATTGATTATCCAAAACAAACTGTTTTATTTCTTTCAATCAATCAAGTTAATTCACCCTAGAATTACACTGTAGGTTTTACACAAACTCAACTTATTGATTTGCTACCTATCGATTGCAAAAGATAATAAAATCTTAACCTAAACTTTGTAGCTTCTTGTTGCTCTTCGATCAACTCTTCGCCAATCGTCTTCCTGTTCTGATCAACGATCTTCTTCAAAAGCTTGATCTCTGATCTTCTCTTCGTCTGGTTTTTATACTCCGAAAAAATCTTCATCTAACAGAAATTTTCCTGTTTTTTTTTTAGGAAACTTTCTGTTTGTCTTCACAACTTTCCTGTTTTCTTTTTTGCCAACTTCCTGTTTTGCGTTTCGGCAACTTCCTGTTTTGATTTTTTGGACAATTTCCTGTTTTGCTTGAGGTCCATTACTCATGATCTTGATCTTCAAACCCATAACTGATTTGTGCATCTTCAATAACAACACACTTGAACTCGATAGAAGTGAATCTTTCTGAATCTTTTTGTGGTTGAGTAATGCATGTATAATTTAAAGATGAATATTAAAAAAGAAAGAGAATTTAAGAAAATGAAAGTGATGAAAATAACATTGTTTTAAGTTTTTGTTTTAAATGTATCATCATTAGTTTAAATTTTCAAAAATAATACAAAATTAAAATTAAATACTTTAAAATACTTTAAAAAAATTTTCTAATAAAGAAAAATTAGACTTTAAATTGGAAAAAACCTATATAATATTTTAATTATATTTGTAATTTATTTATAGTGAATATGTATTTTTTAAATAATTTATTATATTTTAAAATTTTAACTTTATATTATTAAATTTGGAACAAAAAATTAAAAATACTTTTTTTTTGTCACTGGGTCACAACGGACCGACCCAATAGCCCAGTACCTTCATATGAAGATTTAGCACCCTCCTACGAGGGACGATGGAATCGAACTCCACACCTCTGGGATGGACGTATAGGTGATACAACCACTAGACCACTTGCTCCTTCCTAAATTAAAAATACTATTTTAAAATATTATTTTAAAAAAAAAACTACAGCCCAAAGGCGGAATGGCATATATATTTCACAATATATGTCAAATATCAACCAAAGCATCATATGGTTATTGAATTTATCGTTATTATTTTTGGCTATCTATTATAATGCCGCTTTGTTAAACGAATTTTTTTCTTGTCAACTACGATGGTAATTTGTTACATTTGGTTCAACTGTGACCAATTTTATCACCTTTTTACATTTTTGCTCGCAAGAACAAGGATAGTAAATTGCAAGCAAATCGATCCAATCGATTATTTGTGAAAAACAATGTTTCTGTCAACTCGAGAACGTATTTAGTATTGTTCATTTGGTCTCCGCCGATGAATGTGATTGTGGTTATGGTCAACACTACGATTGCGGATATGGTATATGTTGTTCGTTTGTCTACCGTCGACAGTTGTTCACAGATTTTTAGTCGCACCGATGTTTTAATCAGCGATCAAAATAATTACGACGTATGACGCAGCGGTCTGACCGCTGTGATTAATCACATGTAGCTGCGCCAGTTAAACGAATAACAATTTACCGCAAATGCAAAAAACTGTGGTTGATAAACGAACATAACTTTTTCTTCTGTTTTCGATTTGAGAATCTTAGCCAAATCCAAAATCGAATTTCACTCTCAAATAAGTAAGTATTTCCATCAATCCTCTACAGTGATTAGGTTAAATTTCGGTATGGTTAAGAAAAAATAAGTGTTTGTATAATTATATATTTATATCTCTAAAATGGTTGAAAAATAATATTATTACTATTCTTATATTTTTATTATCATGATTTTCTTAAAATTCAATTCTTGTTTGAATATTATTATCATTATTACTACCCTTTCGTTGACAAATTATTTCGAATTTTGTGAAAGTTCAAATGTTGATAATAGGGTTGTTCGTTTCATAGTCGTAAGAACATGCGGTTGCGTCATACGATCAAACGTTGTTTATTTGATCGCCGCAGCTTCCTGCGGTCAAACGCTATAGTCGATCGCAGAAAACTATGGTAAAAAATTTTAACCACTGCGAAATTGTACGTTTGCGATTAAACAATTACGATATAACCTGCAGCGATAACCTGCAAAAATCAAACGAACAACAATATTACAGCGTCTAACCGCAGTATCTGACTGCAGGTCGCTGCCGTAGACGCTGCGGAAGACAAACGAAGAGCGCTAATATATAGTTTCTACATATCCTTTTTAACCAACCGCAAAATTAGGATTTCTTTGATGCAAAGAAAAACAGTTAATAGTTTATCTATGTAATGGTTAATGAAACATGTAAAACAGGATTTACTTTTGTAATTGAATAGATATTAATATATATATATATATATATTTAATTATATTTACTCACATGTAAACGGATTCAAAATTAATATATATATATAACAAATATAGAAAGTAAAACAGTTATAGTAAATTAAGAAAAATAAACATATGGACTATAAAAGACTATTTGAAAAGGGAGACAAATTAAATTTTATAGATTAATGAGTCTATCTTTATTTTATAAACTTAATATCACATTATATTATATTAGATTGTAAAAACAATTCAATTGGAAAGAATAAATGAGTCTTTGATTCTACCACTACATCTATTCATATGTGTGGAGCTCAATTCCAGTGTTCATCGTATAAGGATGTTAAATCTTAATATAAATGTATTGAGTTATTGAACCGTTTCATTGTGATCCAGATAATAAAAAAAAATGAATTCAAAATTAATTTATATTTTTTGTTATTAATTTACAACGACGACAAATTAAAAAGTTTATATATATATATTTGAATAAAAATAGTAAAATTAAATCTAAATATTGAAAAGTAAAATTAGTGGATAAAATATAAAAGTAAATATTAAAAACATGTAGAAATTTAGCTAAAACCAAATAATAAAGAAAGATACAAGAGTCGAAATAAATAATATAGGGCAAATGTCTAAAATAGCATCATTCTAAGTTTTTATTCCAAAAATAGCATCATTAGTTAAAATTTCCAATAATAGCATAAAGTTAAGAATAAAATACATTAAAACTATATTTTAATAGAAAAAATTAAATCCTAAATTAGAAATAATGAATCCAAATACAATACTCTAAGTTTATGTATAATTTATTTAAAATAAATAATTATTTTCAAATAAGTATTTGTACTATTTTTGAGAATTTAATTTGATGATGCTAGATTTAGAAAAAAAACTTTAAAAGGTGTTATTTTAAGGTATTACTCAATAATAAATTGACTCCTATTTTTCACGAATCTAATCATGTGGTTTTGAACATTTGAGTCATTTTTTTAACATCACATTTGATGACAACAAAAGTGATCCAACCAATAGGTCATTAGAAGTTATTTTATTCCTTTTATGTGGATATCAATATGGATAATTCTCCAAAATATCATTATTTAAAAAAATTTATTTTAAATATAGTATCATTAATTTAAATTTTTAAATATAGAATAAATTTATATTAAAATAAATTATAATCTCTTTCAAATAAGGAAAATATGAATCCTAACTTGAAAAAAATAAAACTAAACATTATATTTTAGTTTTATATATAATTTATTTATGTTAAATTATTATTTTATATAATAATTTATAATACTTTGAAAATTTAATTTAATAAGCTAAATTTAAAATAAAAATTTAAAATATACTAATTTATAGTATTATTCTATCAATAGTTCTCTTTAATGGAATTTTCAGTTTGGTCTTATAAATGTGCGATTATCACTCATTGTGCTAATAATTGTTATAGTATACCTTTAAATAAGTGAAATAATTTCATAAATAAAACATGTATCCACGTTATATTTATATACTAGATTCATATCCACGCCATGCGTGGGAAAAAATATTCGTAAATTATATTTTATTAGTAAATATAAATTAAATATTTATATAATTTTAACTTTTATTTAAAATTAATTTTAACATTAATTTTTGTATATACAAACTAAAAAAGAAAAATAATTTTTATTATGAATTTAATAGTATTTTTTTGTCAGTTTAATAAAATATATTAATTATATAACCAAATTAATAACAATGATATATTTATAATTATTCTAATAAGTTAAACTTATTTATATATTTATTTAAAATTTACTTTAGTGATGACACTTCATCATGATATTTCTGTTAATAACACGTTAGAGTAAAATTATTTTATTAAAATATTTCTCAAATAATGTATTAGGGATTATGGTAGTAACTTAAATCTATTTATATTTATTTGAAATTATTTATAAACTAACATATAAAAAATTTAAAGAAATAAAATTATTGTTTTTACAAATGTAACAGTATTTTTTGGTTAGTTGAATAAGTTATATTTATTCTCTAACCAAATTAATATTAGTGGCATGTATTGTAATTATTCTAGTAAGTTAAACCCTTTTATATATTTAAGCTGAAACTCGCTGTGGTGTTGACACGTCAGCATGGTATTTTTGTTATTAACACGTAAGGGTAAGGTTACTTTATTAAAAAGTTTCCCAAATAATATATTAGAGATATATGTATAACATGTTATTCTTGATTTAAAATTTTCCATTTAATAGATAAATCTTTCTATTTTATGGTTTTTACATCATTTCTCTTTTATGTTTATAAAACTTGATAATATGCTAATGGATATATCAATAGCTGGGCAAAGTATTTTTTTATGTCAATAGCTGGGCAAAGTATTTTTTTTAACATTTTATTTAGTGAGCATTTGCAGAAACATTAGAAGAGTTTGGTAGTTAATAAATTATAATAAAAAAATACTAAAGTTGTTATCCTTTTCACATTGTTTCGCTGCCTCTAAAAACTTACATATAATGTTTTGATTTTATATATAATTTATAAATATTTTTACATAATTATTTATGTTATTTTTGAAATTTTAATTTTATACTATTAAATTTGAAAAAAGATTTTAAAAAATGCTTTTTAAAAATAGTAATCATTAAAATTTTGACATGTAGTAAATAACCAGTTGAATTTTATGAATAAAATTTTTCTTTAATTAGTTTATTGCTTTGTATCGTAGTATTCTAAATGCATGAAACAAAATAATATAATATAAATTAATAATTAATTATATGTGCTCTAAAATTTACAAAATTTAACAAAATGTAGAGTAAATGAAAGTTGTATATAAAAAATCATATGTAAGCTTTGAAGCTAAAAGAAAATAAATTTAAAAAGAAGTTTTAGATAAGTTTGTTAAAAAATGTATCAAATTTGTTTAATGATAGATTTATTAATAATTAATTATGTTTTTAATTTTACATATAATTTATTTAAAATAAAAGTTATTTTAATTTATGTTATTTTAAAAAATTTATTTTTAATATGATAAATTTAAAAAATAAAATTAAACATATACTATTTCAGAAGATTATTTTTAAAACAGTGTATTTATTATCAATTAATTTTTAAGTTAAACGCTTATATGTTTTAACATAGTATTAGAATCCAAACACATTCTTTACAATCCAAATAGAAATCAATTTTATTCGAAAAGAAATCCAATCGATATAATTTAAAATCAGTCCGATCTATAATTAATTTGACTAATATAAACACTGAAATTAATCTTAGTGGGTTAAATAGTTCTTATGGAATATGCAATATACAAAAAAATAATACTCTAAAATAGTACTTTTTAAAGTTTTTCTTCCAAATCTAACATCGTAAAATTAAATTCCCAAAAATAGCACAAATACTTATATGAAAATATTTATTTATTCTAAATAAATTATACATAAACTTAAAGTATTATATTTGGGTTCATTATTTCCAATTTAAGATTTAATTTTTTCTATTAAAATATAGTTTTAATGCATTTTAATCATAAATTTGTGCTATTATTGGAAATTTAAACTAATGATGTTATTCTGTAGCAAAAACTTAGAAAAGTGTTATTTTAGACATTTGCCCACACAAAAATTATAAATGTAAAGATCGTAAAAAAATATTAAATTTTACTAACAAAATTTATAAAATAATTTCAGATTTTTTTTTTCATTGCGTGAAAGATTTGATATATATGAAGACGGTTTAATATATATGAAGTCGGTTTCATTGCGTGAAAGATTTGGGCCTCTATTATTGAGTTTTAGACCCATTAAGAATACAAGAAACAAGATGTTAATTAAGCCCAATAACTCCAACAAAATGTCTTAAAAAGACATACATATAAGGAATTGGCTGCATGTTAGCATAAAATTTTTCAAAAAATATAAAATTTGAAATGATAAAAAAAGTTATCAGGAATGGGTTGCATGTTAGTATGTTAAAATGCAATATAAAATCGGATAATAATTTATATGATAACTTTCCAAACAAATTTAGAATTTTTGTGAAAATTCTTAGATTTATAAAATAACTGAGTTGAATAGTACAATTCGAATTAAACAAAATATTATCACCGAGAATACTTAAATTGAAACATAATTTTTTGAGATTAATTTTTGATATATTTTTAGAGTTGAAACCAAATTATTTTATTGACAAATAAATGTCTGCTGATGGATTTATGTTGCTTTCTAGCAACAAATTTTTTGCTTTTATAAACATAAATTTTTTAAAAATTTAATCGATGTATAAAGTTTAATTGAATAAAAATGTAGAGTTATTTTTGACTTCTGCTTTTGTTTTTGAATGTTCAAATAGAAAACTTATATAGTGATATTTATAATTTTAATTGTTTTAGAAAAACTTTTGCATAAAATTTATACTTCTTATACCAAGAATATGATGAAAAAATCATTTTCAAAGAACTAATTAATGTTTTAAATGTTTAATCCATTTGATAATGTTTTAAGGAGAAATTTAATAAGAATAAACAAGACACAATCTTTCATATTAAGATATTATATGAAAATAATTTCTTCTATTTTCGTTTGATTTGTATCATTTAAGTAGGTTAAAAATAACTGAAAACTTTTGAGCACACAACTAATATTGTTACTGTTTTGTGCTATGTTTCACCAAAAACACAAGAACTAAAAAAATATTTTTTTAAAATACTATAAAAAAAAATTTGTATGTTAGACATTCCAAACGAATTTTGGATTTTTTGCAAATGTTTTTGGACTTAAAAGATAAGAAAATTATAAAATAAAAAACTGAGTGAAATAGTTCCATCCAAAGTAAACAAAGTGTTGTCAGTAAACAAAGTGTTGTCACTAAAAAATTTGTGAGTTGAAACATATTTTAGAGGTTAATTTTTGATGTTTTTGAGTTAAATAAAATTAATTTGTTGACAAATAAATGTTTGTTCTTGGTTTTGGTGGATTCAAGTTGCTTTCTAGCAACAAATTTTCCTCTTTTATAAAGATATTAAGTTTCTGAAATTTTCAATCGATTTATAACTTTTAATTGAACAAAAAATCAAGAGTTATTTTTGACTTCTAATGTTGTGTTTGATTGTTTAAGAGAAAACTTAGATGCTAATAGTTAAAAAAATTTAATCATATTTTAACAGTTTTTGCACAAAATTTATATTCCTATAGCAAAAAATGTTAAAACAAAGAAATATTTGTGTAGCATTGATAATTATATTGCGAATTTCATAATACAATTTGATAGTGTTTCAAAAAGTAACTAAGTAAAACTAAACAAGGATTATAATCATACAATTGAAAAAAAAAATTGTTTAACTCAAAAACATAAAAAACATAACTGAGTTCGATGGTAACATGTAAATCGATAAAAATCAAAGTGAATAGGTCAACGTGTTGGAGTGATACTCGGAGGTCGTGTGAAGTCATTGTAATCTCATTTATAAAAGGCAAAATGATCTAGAGAAAACCCTAGCAGTAATTATCATCAATTGTACCTCGGAAACATACAGAATCAATATACCAATTTATTCTTATCACCAGATTGAATTCGATCTTTATTTCTCATCTTTACTAACCAATGAAGTTAGGGGTGTGGATTTTAGCATCCACATCCTTAATGCCTAATATATTATTTGAGAAATTTTTTAACAAAATAATCATATGTTAATAATAAAAATATCATGTTGACGTGTCAACACCACGTAGAGTTTCAGGTTAAATATATAAAAGGATTTAACTTATTAGAATAATTACAATACATGCCACTGATATTAATTTGGTTAGAGAATAAATATAATTTATTCAACTAACCAAAAAATAATAATACATTTACAAAAATAATATTTTTTATTTTTTTAAATTTTTATACGTTAATTTATAAATAATTTTAAATAAATATAAATAGATTTAAGTTACTACCATAATCTCTAATACATTATTTGAGAAACATTTTAATAAAAAAGCTTTACTATAACGTGTTATTAACAGAAATATCATGCTGACGTGTCATTACTAAAGTAAATTTCAAATAAATATATAAATGAGTTTAACTTATTAGAATAATTACAAGTATATCATTGTTATTAATTTGGTTATATAATTAATATATTTTATTAAACTAACAAAAAAATACTATTAAATTCATAAAAAATAATTATTTTTCTTTTCTTAATTTGCATATATAAAAATTAATGTTAAAATTAATTTTAAATAAAAGTTAAAATTATATAAATATTTAATTTATATTTACTAATAAAATATAATTTGTGAATATTTTTCCTCACACGTGGCGTGGGTATGAATCTAGTATTGGTTTAAATGGAAAATTGCAAAAAGATTTTTGTTACAAGTAAATATGTTCATAAATGTGATAAAAAGAAGTTATTTGTTCATTTTTTGCATTAACATAATGTGTATATGTTTTTTAAGTATACGAAATCTAAAACAGTTTGAATTTAGAAATAACTTATGAAGATTTCAGTAATATAGTTGAAGCATTTGATAGTTATATTCTTTATAAGAGAATTTTATTAAGTGGTTGGTGTTAAAGTTTTGTTGCATCAATAGAAGATGAACCATTCAACAGGATAATGGTCCAACTTATTTTTAAATCAAATTTATTATCAAATCAAAGATTAGAAAAATCTTTAAGAAAATATATAAAAAGTATAGATCAATCCATTAATTACAGAATCTATAATTTTAACATAAGATGTGAGATTATGGATGTTAAAATGAATTCATCTTGCCCAGTTAAATTTGCATGTTTAAACTCTATCCATTTAAATCGTATCTGTTTACACCCGTTTAAATTTTATTCGGTTTATATCCATTTAAATTTGAATATGTATTGACCCGTTAGAGTGACTCATTTAGTTAAAAAAATGAGTCAATATTGATTCATTAGATCCGTTAGACTCACATTGATTTGTTTAGCGTTTAAAATCGGATTTAGAAAAGATACAGACGTAATTAATGGTGATATAATTTTATAAAACTAAAACTTCAATGGCTAAATGGACTGATACGTGTAGTGACGACGAACCGTAATGAACCAAATTATAAAAACCATGTTTAATTTTTTATGGTATAAGATAAATCTATTTTTTTACTTGTTATAATATATATATATAATAGATCATAATAAATTAATAAAACATAGTTTTTGTTATATCATTCTTTCGTATATTTAAAAACTAGATTTCAAAAATAAAATGTTGATGATACATGATATTTTTGAACTATTTAAAAAAATATTTTTGTGAATTATTTTAATAAAAGTAAATATATATATATATATATATATAAATAATTTTTGAAAAAACACGGTGGAAAAAATTTACATATTTTCCAATTTGAGTTCATTATATTATATTTGAGTTCATTATTTCTAATTTAAGATTTAATTTTTTTATATTAAAATATAGTTTTAATACATTTTAATTTTAAAATTGTGTTATTATTAGAAATTTAAATTAATTATACTATTTTTGAACAAAAATTAAAAAAAATGCTATTTTAAACATCGATCGACATCTAGTTAAAAAATCGACACATATAAATCCATGAAAATACTCGTATGCATGCATAGAGCATAGTTATTTTTAACTTATTACTTATTAGTCATATGCATATTCATTCATAGCGACACATATGGCATGTGTCAAATTTTCCCATACGTGTCTAGATTTGTCGCTGTAAAATTAAACCAATTATATCATTCATAAAAATTATCTTAAGTTTTGGTTTTTCTCTTAAAATAGACAACTTGAGATTTCGTTTCAGTTGTCGAATTTCTTTTTTTTTTTTTAATGCCCTGTGAATAGTTTTCTTTATTTTTAAATATACTTTTACACAAGGCCTCAGGCATGGATTTCTTGCCAATTTTTGTCCGTAGTAAAATGACAAATTAATCTATAAAATGTTTGTAAAAACAGTTTCTTTTACTAATAATAAATATCATTCATAATAAAATCAATAAAATAAATAATAATACCTTAAAATAACACCATTTTAAATTTATCTTCCAAATTTAGTATCCTAAAAATAAAATTCCAAAAATAATACAAATTATTATATAAAAATAATTATTTACCTTAAATAAACTATATATAAAATTACAACATAATGTTTGGGTTCACTTTTTCCAATTTAGGATTTAAATTTTTTCATTAGAAAGAAGTTTTTAATTATTTTAATATTAAATTTGTGCTATTTTTAGAAATTTAAATTATTAGTGTTATATTTGGAATTAAAACTTGAAATAGTATTATTTTAGTCAATTACTCTAAAATAAAATCCTAATAATTTTATGCAAATCCACTTTATTATCAGATGCAAACTAAATATTATCTACAAGGTTAAAAATTTAGTAACATTGTCAACTAAAATTAGATAAATAGTTGTTGGTGTGGTCATTTGAAATAAGGCAAATTCTTTAAACTAATATATTTTAAAATTTTTATTTTAAAAATAAATTCATTAATTTAAATTTATAATAATAATATAAATTTAAAATTAAAATACATTAAAAAATTTACATATAATTTATTAAAGTAAATAAAATATTTTCATATAATTTTTATGTTATTTGAAAATTTTAATTTTGAAATGTTATCTTTGCAACAAAAAAATTTTAAATTATTATTTTTTGAATAATAATAATTATAGAGTAATACTCTAAAATAGCATTTTTTAAGTTTTTTTTCCAAATTTAGCATCTCAAAATTAAACTCCTAAAAATAGCACAAATACTTATGTAAAAATACTTATTTATTTTAAATAAATTATATATAAACTTAAATTATTGTATTTGAGTTCATTTTTTCCAATTTAGTGTTTAGTTTTTTATTTTAAAATATAGTTTTAATGCATTTTAATCTTAAATTTGTGCTATTATTGAAAATTTAAACTAATGATGCTATTTTTGAAATAAAAACTTAGAAAGATACTATTTTAGATATTTGCCCATAATTATAACTAAAAATATTTCGGTTTGAATAGCCGAAATATATCGATCTAAAGAGCCAACCTAACTATCGGAATATTCAGAAGACTAACATATATTTTGCAGATAATAACGACCAAAAGCCAAGCAATGAAAAAGGAATCCTCTTCAAAGAGGTAAAGTCGCCACATGAAACATATGACACCTTTCAGAATTTCTGTTTCCTCAACTTTTCCTCTTTTCTTCTCACGTACGTAAAAAGTCTTAAAAAAATTTAATAACTTCTATTTAGATTCATCAATTATTAATGTTTTTCTATCCTCTTTTTCGACTGTGTCGGCTTTCCTTACTTGAGGACAAGGTTTTCACATTGAAGAAGATATTACCAATTATATACTTAACTAGATTTATATCCACGTCATGCGTGGAGAAAATATTCATAAATTATATTTTATTAGTAAATACAAATTAAATATTTATATAATTTTAATTTTTATTTAAAATTACTTTTAACATTAATTTTTGTATATATAAATTAAGAAAGAAAAAAATTATTTTTTATGAATTTAATAGTATTTTTTGATTAATATAATAAAATATATTAATACTCTAATCAAATTAATAATAATGATATATATTGTAATTATTCGAATAAGTTAACCCTATTTATATATTTATTTGAAATTTACTATACTGATGAAATGTAAGCATGATATTTCTGTTAATAACACGTGAGACTTATATTATTTTCTTAATTTTTTTTTCAAATAATATATTAGGGATTATGTAATAACTTAAATCTATTTATATTCATTTGAAATTATTTATAAATTAACGTGTTAAAAATTTAAAGAAATAAAAATTATTGGTTTTGCAAATGTAATACTATTATTTGGTTACTTAAATAAAATATATTAACTCTCTAACCAAATTAATATCAATGGCATGTATTGTAATTATTCTAGTAACTTAAACCCTTTTATATATTTAAGCTAAAACTCGTTGTGGTATTGACACGTCAGCATGATATTTTTGTTATTAACACGTTATGGTAAGGTTATTTTGTTAAAAAGTTTCTCAAATAATAATATATATTAGAGATGGCTAATTCTCTATTTCTGGAACGACAATTAGGACTCTCTATTAGTCCTCCACGTAACACATGCATTCTTCACAAACCACGTATGATTAATCTCTCAACTTGTAATATTAATACTCGTTATAAAAAGTGACCAAGTCATGTAAAGTTTCTGTCCAAGTAAATGTGTAGTTTATGTCCAAATTCATTCCACTTTTGAAAACTTTCTCCTTTTGTTTTTAATATGGAGATTTTTCAAAACTATATAATATATGTTTCATTTTGAATATTCAGCTTTTAGTCAAAATGTTATTTTATATATATATATATAAATTATTTGGCTCTGTTTTATTTAGTTGATACCAATACAAAAAAAAATATTTTTATGTTTTTTAGTTCGTTAATAACGAAATCCGACAAATATAAAATTCTTTTTTTTAGAGATAATCATTAATTTAATAAGGATATTATATGGTTCTGATCCATTAACTTTTTAACTATAAATAAACCCAAACGAAATGGAACTAAAACATACGAAAAGAAACTAAACCAACAACCCAAAAGATTCATCGTTTGTATTTTACTGTTAAGAAAGAAATGGACAACAAAGGGTCTTCGAACATCAAACAAGCTCAAGAAAGTTGCTATCAAGAATGGATGCATTCACAATCTCAATGCGTTCATAAGCTTAGAGATGCCTTAGCTCAACGACGATCTCATGGTGATGGCGACGCTGACAATGAACTCCGTGAGTTAGAGGAAAAGATCATCGAAGAGTTTAAAAATTACGCAGGAAAAAGAGCTAAACTTTCTCACGGGTGTAGCTCAAACTATTGTGCGCCGTCGTGGAACACTCCTTTAGAGAATTCTCTGATTTGGATGGGTGGTTGCAGACCATCGTCTTTCTTTAGACTCGTTTATGCTTTGTGTGGCTCTCAAACTGAGATCCGTGTCACTCAGTTTCTCCGCAACATCGACGGTTACGATTTTGGAGGTATTATATTAATTTTTTTTGTTTGGTCGTTGCAATCGATTGTGGATGTGGTTAACATTATGGATACGGTTGCGGTAAATGTTATTTGTCTACGGCAGATTACGATTGTGATTAATTGCATATTTTTAATTGTATTTTTGTTTTAATTTTGAAAAAATTACGATTGACAAACAAAAATTACCATTATATATAAATATTTTTGGTTGGGTATTTTTGATTTATAGAATTTATAAAAAGTTTGTATTTTTTTAATTTGGTTTTGGATTGATGCGATTTGAATATAGGTATAGTATTTGCAATATACAGGAGTTTTGGTTTGGTTTAAGTATACTAATTTTAGATTAATTTTTTAAAATAGTATTTTTTTAAATATTTATTCTAAATTTAATATTATAAAATTAAAAATTTTAAAATAATCTAAATATAAAAATATTTATTTATTTATTTTAAATAATTTAACTTCGAACCTAAATTATATTTAAATTTATTTTTTTAATTTAAATACTAATAATTCTTATTTTTGAAAAAATGTAAAAAAACATAATTTTAGATAATTAAATTTCGGCATCATTTTGTTCGATACAAAAAAATAAAATGTTCTTTGCAAATAAATCTTGGTTCGGTTTGGTTATAAGATGGAAATTGATAACTTTAGGTTCTGTTTTAGTTTAAGAAATTGGTTTCGGGTTTATAATATATAAATGTTCATCACACTAATATGTATTTCGGTTGTTTTGGTTCGGTCGAACATATATTACTGAATCATTGTTTGAAATTGGGGTTAGAAAATCTCGGTTTAATTTTGGGTTTGGTTTTGTGGTTCGACAGGTGGATCACTTTGCGATCTAACAGCGGAGCAACTAGCAAAGATCAATGTCTTGCATGTGAAAGTCATAGAAGCAGAAGAGAAGATGACGAAGAAAATCTCCAGCCTGCAAGAAGACGCGGCGGATATTCCCATCGCCACTGTAGCTTACGCGGAAGTCCATGTCGGTGAGCCTAACTTAGAGGTGAATAAAGCTCTGGATAAGCAGGAAGAAGCTATGGCCAGTTTATTGGAGGCTGCTGATAATCTTAGGGTAGATACTTTAACTAAGATCATCCAGATTTTATCTCCTGTACAAGCGGCGGATTTCTTGCTAGCCGGAAAAAAACTTCATCTTTCGATGCATGAGTGGGGAGCTGCGAGAGAACGTCGTCGTCGTGAATGTGTAATTGATACCGGAGAAGATGGAGTTCTTTAGAATATAAAGATGATGTTTAGGTACGTACGTGTCAGTTATATGAGTTGTTTTACAAAATTTCAGAGTTCTGATAGAAATCTTTTCGGTTATAGTTAAGAAAAATATATAAAACAGCATAATAACAAGGTTTGGAATCTTAGTATTTATTAAGTTATGGTCTATACGGAATTTTAGGGATATATATGAACCTTATCTTAGTTTTATTGTCTTGTCTTGTTATAATAATAATATATTTACCTCGGAGGTTTATCCACGTGGCTTTTTATTTGGACATGCAGTAATATTCGAATTCGATGTATATAATAATTGATATCGGCGAAGTTACGTGGCATTAATATGTTCTAGTCTCGACAAGTCAGCTCGGAGATTTTAATCCAATATTTGCATTGATTTCCATGATGTAAAAATATGAAGTTATTAGAATTTTTAAACGGGAAAGGATAAAGTTGATTAGTGGTTGCATTAATTATATGTGTGCATTTTGAAGTTTGATTTTATTTTTTATATAAAAATATTAAATATTCGTATGAATATATTATGATATTTGTATCTTTATTTATACAAAAATATTAAATATTTGTATGAATATATTGTGATATTTGTATGAATATATTGTGATATCTAATGACAAAAAATATTTAATGAATTTTTATGAAAAAATCTTATGAAAATTGGATTTTCTTATGATAAATCAAATGCATAGTAATTAAGATACTAATCAAATAAATTTTATATTATTATTTTATTTTTAATAAGTCATAAAATAAAATTTCTATCTATAAAATTGCATGCATTTCGTGGGATTGGAACGTATGTAAATTTTGTGGGGACTGTGGATTGAAACGTATGTAAATTTTACGAAAAATAAAATGTAATTGATATTTATATATTATTTTATGAGTAAAAAAGTGTTTATAATTTTTTTACGCTCATGTATTAGTTTTGTAAAAAAATTTCATAGTTACTTTTGAGATAAGTTTTAAAGAACAAAACGATGTTATTTTGTAGTTAAAAAATAACGTCGTTTTGAAGCTATAATTCAAAATGACATTATTTTTGAATTAATTTTTACGCAGTTCCGGATCCATTCACATGAAATACGAGAGTTTCTTTATGAATAATAACCTAAAATATCATATGTTAAAGTTTTTATTTCAAATTTACCATTTTAAAATTAAAATTTCAAAAATAACATAAAAATATTTATTTACTTTAAATAAATTATATATAAAATTAAATTATTTTTTCTAATTTAAAATTTAATTATTTTCATTAACAAAAAATAACATACTTTAATATTAATTTTATATTATTATTAGAAATTGAACTAATAATACTAATTTTGAAATAAAAACTTAAAAATATACTATTTTATAGAATTTAGTTTTTAAATTCACATAATGCATATTATTCAGAAAGTATTAAACATAACTATCATGAAAAATACATAAACTATTGAGATTGAACATTGATTATCATGTCCAGCAAAAAATATCGATTATCATGTAAACCAGTCTCTTTAGTTCTAAATCCTAATCAGTATCAGAAAGTAAATAAGCGGGCAAAGGCCGCTGCAGACAAACGGATTCTCCATTTTCGGCAGACAAAATCTGCAACTTCGGTTTCAATTCCTTATTACAAAACTCATCATACTCCATTTTATCACCTCCTTTCTTCCTCACTTCTACAACAGTCAAAGATGGAGTCAACTCAAATATCTCAGCAGCAATTGTCAATGGACCTTTCACACTTCCTTCTCCTGAACCTTCCAGACTTACTTTACAGTCCTTCTTACGTACCGTAAAGCTCACGATTTTCGCGATTTCTTCCAATTTCGATATGATCTTACCAACCGGAGCTCCAGACACAAACCTAGAGCCTTGACCGTCATCATTAAACAAACCCGTAAGATCAAAACCGGGAGAAAATGAAATGATATCGAAAGCATTCAAACTCGCGGGTCTAGGCATCGAAGAAACCGCTCTTCTTCTACCATCAGTTGATTCGAAATCAGATTCTGAAACCGTGGATGATCTCTCTGAAACCGATTCAACGGATTCAATTTCATCATCATCAACAACATTACAGAGCTTATTATCATCTTCAACATAGAATTTAATATGCTTAAACCCTTTCTTGAACCAACTAGTCTCCATAATCTCTGGCATTGTAAACCGTCTCTCCGGTTTAGTCTCCAACATTCGAATCAATAACCGGTTTATCTCAACCGGAAACCATCTCGGACACCGGAAATCTCCTCTGTAAATCTTCTTATACATTGCCATAACATTCCGATCATTAAAAGGGAGAAAACCTGCCATTAACACGAACAGGATCACTCCACAAGACCAGATATCGACTTTAGATCCGTCGTAGCCTTTTCGGGCAAGAACCTCAGGTGCCACGTAAGCAGGTGTGCCACAGAACGTGTGGAAAAGCCCGTCTTGTCGGATCTGATCGGAGACGGCGCTGAGACCAAAATCAGAGACTTTTAGGTTTCCGTGTTCGTCTAAAAGAAGATTCTCCGGTTTCAAATCTCGATGATAAACGCCACGGAAGTGACAAAACGAAACGGCGGAGATCAATTGCTGGAAATATTTCCGAGCGATTTCTTCTTTCAATCTACCTTTCGCGACTTTGTTGAACAATTCTCCTCCTTTGACGTATTCCATCACGAAATAGATCTTCGATTTCGTCGCCATGACTTCGAAAAGCTGCACTATGTTTGGGTGACGAACGCGACGGAGGATTGAGATCTCGCGTTTTATGTGAGCGATTAAACCGCTTTTGAGGACTTTCTCTTTGTCGATTACTTTAATAGCGACGCTTTCTCCGGATGTCGCGTTTCGAGCGAGATAAACCTTCGCGAAGGTTCCATGGCCGAGAAGCCTTCCCATTTCATATTTTCCAAGGATTGAAGCATGTGTGCTGCTCTTATCCTTCTTCTTCATCGATTTAACTCTCCTCAACAAATCCGCCATTGAAACGAGGGATTCTAAACTTTCGAATCTATGCTCCCCCGTGAAATGGTGAAGAAAATTCGAATTTTGAGATATGAATCGTCTCGCTTAGAATTCGATTCTCGAAATTTTCACGGTTCTGTTTTTCTTGTTGATTATCGAGAGGTTGTAGAAAAAAAGACATCTCTCTCTTCTCTTCTCTTTCTCTGTTTATGTTCTGTTTTTAGGTTTTTATCCCAAAATAGTTTTTTGTTTATATTTGGAATTTGTCTCACAGTTGCTATACAAATAAATTTTACTTTTTGGTTTATAACACAGATTCATGTCTTTGATGTTTAATTTTTGCAAAGAGATTAAGAAATTAAGAATAAACCATGGAAAAATTGACTTATATAACTAAATATAATATTTTAAATTTATATATAATTTATTTATAGTAAATATATATTTTCAGAAAATAATTTATGTTATTTTTAAAATTTTAAGTTTACAATACTAAATTTAGAAAAAAAAATTAAAAAATATGTTATTTTCGAATAACATATTTAAAGTTTTTGTTCCAAATTTAGCATTTTAAATTTAAAATTTTTAAAATAGTATAAATTATTTTCATAAAATACATATTTACTATAGATAAATTATAAATATAATTAAAATATTATATGTGGATAATTTTTCAATTTAAGATTTAATTTTTTTTTATTAAAGAAAATTTTAAAATATTTTAATAATAAATTTATTTTATCTTAAATTTTTTAACTAATAGTACTAAATCTAAAATTAAAATTTTTAAAAGAATATAATTTTGTCAATTATCCTTAAAATGATTATAGTCTAAGGGATTTTTGCACGTAGGTTTTGATAATTTATCTCTACAAAACATTTTTAGATAAATATTACATAAAATATAATTTTAGTAGAATATTTAAAAAAAATCACATTAGATAAATATTTAACATTATACTATATATAAATCTCTTAACAGTTTGATATAAAATGTATTTTGGCATAAAAGATAAACATAATATAAAACAATATTTGAAATTTTGAAAAATTATTCAAACAAATATATAAAACAAAATTTTGGTTTAACTGAATATTTATCACATACAGTTTTTTGTCTATTTAATAATATTGTGTATTCAAGATAGAAACAATTAAATTCATTTGTACAATTCGATTTTATTATATATTTTATTTTATAATCAATATTAAAAATTTCAAAAAAATATTTTATGTACATATCTAATTTACATATACTAAATAAACAATTAATTATAACATGTGAATATTTTTTTCCAAACAGAGTGTAGATCTAAAAATAGTTATTCATATTAGAAAAAGATACAATAAAATATCTATACTATATATATACTAATAAAAGTAAAAGTTTGAGGCTCCTAATGCTATCCACGTGGACAAAAAATTATATCTAAAAAACCGACACGTCATCAATATTATCCACATCACTTTAAATTAAAAATTACTTATTAACAATATATATTAAATCCTATAAAATTTAATAAATTTAGTAAATCCTACAAAAATACAATGTTACTATCATTAATGTGTATTTATCAACAATCAATATAATTCAATATATATTAACCAGTTAAATTCTACTATATAACCATTATCCAAAATAAAAGATTAAAAAATATACAATGTGATGCATTCAAATCCAATAGTTAACTCTTTTTAAAAACATCAACCATTAACAAATGGGCACAATATGGGCACACATAGACCGTCAAATATGGAGAACGAAAAATAAAAGAAACATAAATAAATGAGAAGAAAAAAAATAAGAGAATGAAAAAATAATGATATTCTGTAATAATCTATTTAACAATTATAATTATCTATTCTTATACTTACACTGATTTAAACAACTAAAAATTTATAAATGCTTCTTCACAGCACTAATTCACTTAAAATTGTCCACTACTATTATAATAATTACCTTCAATTATCAACCTTATAATTTTACATACAATTCCTAAAAACTAATCATGATATCAAAATCTTAATCCTACTTCTTATCCTCATACTTTCACATTTTTCGACAACTTTGATTGATATTTTTATAAAGAAGAAATACTGGTAAAATTTATTCATTTTTAGAAACTCGGAATTTTAATAAACACAACACACTCATGAGTTCGAAAATGTTAATCATCAACAAAAAATATGTTTATAAGCTTTGGAGTACTTTTCTCTTTACCAGTTTCTTTTTTATATTTTCTCATTTCATTTTATTTTTATTTTACTATACAAAATCAATATATGATACACTACATTTGAGTTTTGTTTGATTTCTTTTTTGATTACTTATAAATATATATTTTAATTCTTTAATAAATAGCTTCCAACCGTTTTTTTCTCATCCATCAAATATATGCTTTTAAAACTATTTACAATGTATTTTTCTGTTTTTTATTTTAGAATAGATTATAATTTTTTCTAATATATTATTCTATTTTTTTAAAACCACTAACTAAAAAAATATAAAACTTTACAATCCAATATAGTATAAAGATTTATTTCGGCAAACAAAATTTTTTTGGTTCAAACCTATATTTTGAAGGATATCTCATGTTACAAGCTAAAAAATTTATGGTCAATACAATAAAAAGTTCTACAAAATCGTCGATCATAAAAATGATATATGTTTCAGTGACGAAATAACAATATAAAAAAACATAATCTACGCGGTAAGGCTAACATCCCTAGTATTTATAAAAGAATATACTTGATAAAATAATAAATTTTGTTGGTTACGAATGAATTTATATCACTTAAAAGTTATATAATTTCTCCAAAGCTAGTTCCAAAATTAAGATTTCTGTTTAACTTATCCATTACATTAAGTTTCTAACCATTAACCAATGATTTAAAATAACTGATTTGAAATTTGTAAAAGATTTATATAAAATTGACTCAACTATTATTTTGGTTTTTTATTAAAATAGTTTCTGAATCAACTAATATTTTGGTTTTTTTATTAAATCCAAATTCAGTTCGTAGTTCAATCAGTCCGACCGAGCACAATGTTTAAATCATTCGATCTAACTGATTTAAACACAACAAATGTAAATGTCGATGTCCGAATTTGTATAATACGATGATTGCGACTTAAAACATTGGTTGGAATTTGCATTAAAAAATGATTGTTTGTAGTGTGTATATCGGACCCATAATCTTTATAAATTATCAATATTACATAAATTTTGATGATGTTTACAAGTTAAATTATAATTAAATCTTGTTTTAATTAAAAAATTTGATGTTAACTTTGAAATAAATGTAAATTAAAACAAAACTTTTAAATTAAAACCAAGTTTAATAACGATTTAACATATAAATATTAATGGAATTTGTGTAATTATAATAATTTATGAATTTTGTGTAATTTACGGAAAAAAAATAATTTATTTACTTAAAAGAGAAAAAATATATATAAAAATATATTTATTCGTATAAATTGGTATAAGTGTTTGTAAAACATTTATATTTTTATCGGACCCATAATCTTCATGGGCTTTTGTAACATTGGCCCATTATCAAACCAATTAGGGATACTTTCGTCATTGCGTTCGTATAACCAAACCCTAATACCGTCTCATACAACTCTGTTCACTCCCCACTCGACCTAGTTTCGTTTTCTCAACTCGATTGCTCGAACTTTGATCTCCTTGAAATGGTACTTTTCTTCGTCGTTTTTTTCGTTTTTCTCTATTGATCGATTCAATGTCTATGCGTTTTGTTCAATGAGTTTTGTTTTTCTCTGTTTTTGTAATTTCAGGCGTCGGAGAAAAAGCTCTCGAACCCAATGAGGGACATTAAGGTTCAGAAACTTGTTCTAAATATCTCCGTGGGCGAGAGTGGTGATCGTCTCACTCGTGCCTCCAAGGTCTGTTTTTGTTTCCCAGAGATAACAACATTGAAAAAATCTTTACTTTAGTTGGTAAAGCAATGGATTTGTCAATGATATGTTTATGAATCGTTGTTTTTGGTCCTTTCTAGGTTTTGGAACAGCTCAGTGGTCAAACCCCTGTTTTCTCAAAGGGTATGTGATTGTAATTGATATAAAGAATCTTGATCTTTGGATTTTACTAAAGTTTGATTTTTTTGGTGTTGTTGTTTGTTAATTCTGGTTATTGATTTTTCTATAACAGCGAGATACACTGTGAGATCTTTTGGTATTAGACGTAACGAAAAGATTGCGTGTTATGTCACTGTGAGAGGAGATAAAGCAATGCAGCTTCTTGAGAGTGGTTTGAAAGTAAAGGAGTATGAGCTTCTTAGGAGGAACTTTAGTGACACTGGTTGCTTTGGTTTTGGTATCCAAGAGCACATTGATCTTGGAATCAAGTAAGTTTTCCTTTCTAAAATTTTGTTTGGTTTCAGATAAATTATGAGTCTATGTATATGTGTTGTGGAATGTTAGATTTAGATTGAATACAAAGATGAACATTCTTACTGGTTTTGAGATTCTCAAATTCTCATCAGTTTTCATTTTGTGTAATTAGATATGATCCTTCGACGGGTATCTACGGAATGGACTTCTATGTTGTCCTTGAACGGCCAGGGTACCGTGTGGCTCGTCGCCGTAGATGCAAGGCTCGTGTTGGTATTCAACACAGAGTAACTAAGGATGATGCAATGAAATGGTTCCAAGTCAAGTATGAAGGAGTTATTCTCAACAAGTCTCAGAACATCACTGGCTAAAAAAGAGTTTTTTTGTGTTCTACCTTTACTTAAGAATTATTATCGTTGGATGTTAAAGAAGTAAAAACCCTTTTTTTACAAAGTTTGGTAGAATCAAAATGTTCCAAGCCCTTTTATTATTCAATGTCATTTTCGAACAATCAATTAAAGTTTAGTAAGCTGTTTTTGTTATGGATTTTGAACTGGAAGATTATTAACAGTCAGATAATTTTAGAATTTATGTATACTGTTGATCGAAGATCACAAAATTTGAATTTCTCCTGAGAGAGTCATGAATTGGTTAATTTTTTGTGAGTTCTAGTCACCATTCTTTTATTTATCTCAAATTTATACACCAACAAAAACCTAAAATAACACAGTTTTAAATTATCGATAAAAATGGGAAATATGATCGAAATTGGTAAATTTAAAATCGAATAATACTATAAAATAACATATTTTTAAGTTATGTTCTAAATCTAATATATTAAAAATAAAATTTTTAAAATAACATAAATTATTATATAAAAATAATTATTTATATCAAATAAACTATATATAAAATTAAAATATAATGTTTGAGTTTATTTTTTCTAATTTAAAGTCTAATTTTTTTATTAGAAAAAGATTTTTAATTATTTTATTATTAAATTTATGATATTTTTAGAAATTTAAATGAATATTGGTATATTTGGAATAAAAACTTAAAACAATGTTATTTTATACAATTGTCTTTTATTATTCATGAATACATATACTAATAGATATATGAAAAAAATATAGAAAAAATATACATTCATACATAAGTCAGCATAAATTAATATTTCAGTATAATATTGCGTTTATAGCTAAAATTGTTGGTTTTTTTAAAAGATTTAAAAGAAATTTTCATTTTTTCTTTATAATTTATTTTTTAGAAACACTTTCACATCGAGTATAAAATTAATAGTTAAAAATATGAAAATGATATCTAACAATCTAAAATTTATAGAAATAGTTTTTATATTTCTTTTTATTCAAGAAAACATTTGAAAATAAAACATACTTTGAAGATTAAAGATGAAATTGAGTTAAAAATACTATAGTAGATAGATAGATCATCCAACAAATGGATGATTAAGGACCGGACCATTGGGACAATTGTTTTTTGGAACATAAAGAACAACACGGTTACAACAATTGATGGTTGGTAGATAAAAATCTTCAGTGTATATGAAGGCTTTCACATGAGGATTCTCTCTTTCTATTTTTGCTTTTGCTTCAAGTCCATTTACTCCTTTTAATTCTGGCCACTCCACTTTTAATCCTATAAAATAAGGTCAATTGACAAAAATAACAATTTTTAAAATTTTTGTTTTAAATATAACATTATTAGTTTAAATTGTTAAAATTAGCACAAATTTAATATTAAAATATAATAAAACTTATTGTTAATGAAAAATTAAACCCTAAATTAGAAAAAAACACAAATATAATGTTTTAAATTTATGTATAATAAATATGTATTTTTAAAAAATAATTTATGGTATTTTGGAATTTTAAGTTTAAATTAGTAAATTTAAAACAAAAACTTAAAAATATGTTATTTTATAGTATTACTTATAAAATAATCGCTAGTATTTTTGGATTAATTTTCTTGAAATAGTCCATTGTATGTGGTTTCGTTCAAATCAACTTATTTTTTGTGGATTTTTAAAATTAATTTATACAACAGAAACAAATTATATTCATTTTGTATATTGAATCTTAATGTTGAGTTAGGAGATAAATTATATTACAAACTATTATGGATGTTAGTACTCCAAAACTCAAAAACAATATTTAAAATTAAACGAAATCATAATATAAATTAAAATAGTTTTGCTTGGTATGTATTCAAAAGAAATGAATTTTAATTCCTACAAAATAAGATATTTAAATTGAAAATGTAAAAATAGTCAGAATTAAACTCAAAATCAAACTCAAAATCAAACTCAAAAACAAAATATAAAATTAAACGAAATCATAATATAAATTAAAATAGTTTTGCTTGGTAAAGAAATGAATTTTAATTCCTAAAAAATAAAAACATTAAATTGAAAATGTCAAAAATAGTCAGAATTGACAATTAATTTAGGAAAAACTAAGATTTATTTGATCAAAATTTAATCAAAATCAAAGCATTATAAAAACTGGTTTACATTATTCTCAGTTTTAGATTTGACAGTATTGTTTCAAAACTAAATAATGAACTATTTACAAAAAAAATATTATACAGTATTTCAAATGAAAAATCTAATTTAAATTGAAACAACCACAAACAACTCAATCCACTAAATATATATTTTTTAAAATTATCATGTGGAAAAACACAATCTAACAAAATAAAAAAATGTTGGAAACCCTAAAAGTTTCAGAAGAACATTACCTAGAAATTTAGCTTGGCATGAACGTCCTGAACAATCACAATATTCGCATTTTGGACCAAGAATCGGACAATTATTTCTCATTTTATGTTCTGTCTTTTTTTGTATGTTACTTAACGAAATAATTGATGATTTTTCTATTTGTATTATTTTGTTTTACTTAGTGGTATATATATATAAGTAACAAAAAGATACGTTTTTTTTTATTACAAACTCTTAAAATTATAAGTCAGTTATTGATAGTAATGAAAGATTAAATGGTAACATAATTTAATTAAAGACACGATTTCGTTTTTACAATTTTTAGACACAATTTCAAACGTAGTAACGTAAATATCTTAATTTATAACTGATAAATTCAAAACTTATGTATCTTAATTTATGACTGATTAAATTTGGATTCTTTTCAGTTCAATACATTAGTCAAAATCATTTAACTGGTCATTAGGAGAGAAAAAAATTCATAAAATATTATTATTCTCTAATTTCATTTAAACCTTGTTGAAAATATTGAATTTCTAAAACTTAATTTTTTCTATACTATCATATTTTTTAAATGATTTTGTTATTTTGTTATTTGTCATTTTTCTTTTACTTTATCTATAATTTAAAATTATTTAAATTTGACATAGCACATGTCAATCTGTTGAGAATTTATTATATATGTTATATTTACATTCAAGTTTTTTTTGTCACCTAAATCTAAAGTACAGCCTAATAACCTAATAATTTTATACGAAAATTAAATAATTTCTTTTTTGTCACTGGTTCACAACGGGCCGATCCAATATCCCAACATTTTCATACGAAGATTAATCCTCTCATACAAGAAAAGCTGAAGTCGAACTGCATATTTCTGGAATAAACGTAAAAATGGTGCAACCACGGACGCACTTGCTCCTCCCAAAATTTAATAGTTTCATACGAAAAAGTGGAGTTAAACTTCATACTCCTGAAATATATGTAGATATAGTACTACCAATATAACACTTACTCTTTGTACATTTACATTCAAATTAAAAATGTTTATATGTATATAATATATATGTTTATAATAAAATTTATACTATAAATCATATATAGTTAATATACTTGATACTTGATCCCTAAAAACATAAGTGATAATTAAATAACTCCAAAACATTTTTACATAAATATCATGAACCAATTTTACGATTGAAAATAGCAAGCTTGCTTCTCTTCTTAATACATTCAAGATTTATTATTATTATTATTATAAATACTGTGGCATTAGCAAATTAACACCAACGTAATAATTATTTTATATGTTCTTTTATGATAGTCTCATTGCTTTAGAGACATATATTTGGGGAGAATCATTGCCTTTTTGGCTTTTTCAATTCATTCATGTTTTAAGCATTCTCTAATAATTTCTTGGCATGACAATTATTTGTCTATGCTAATTATTAATAAGTAACCTTTAAGAAAAAGGAATTTCCAACATTACTTGGGTATGTGCATGATACACTACGCACTAAAATATTAGTTACAAAATGTGTTTTTTTTTGCAATGAATTTGGAACAAAATTATAATTTTATTCTTCATATAGTTATATATGATAGTTCAAAGGGGTTTATTTCTTGTGTCTATGAGTTCAAATTCCGTTTTGGAATGAACAATTATTCCTTAATTCATTTTTTAAAACTATCTCCAAAACCAACTATGGATTTCTGCAATTTTTAAAAAGCAATACTTAATTAGATACTTAAGAATAAGAAATTGGCATTCGGTTATTCGTTTTGGTTTAGAAATTTTAGGTTTTGGGTTTTTTAGTTTCTCAAAAATATGTCTCATTGGATTTGGTTCCATTTGGATATTTCGGATTTTGGAATATGTTTTGATTCAATAATTTAAAAAATAAAATTTTTTTATTTAACTAATACTATATATTTTTAATATTTATATATATATATATATATATTAATATAATGTTTCTATATTTAATTAAAAAAATATTAGTTATTGTAATGAATTTTAGTAAATTCGGTTTTATTAAAATTCAAGATCGGTTAATACGGGTTAAAAAATTTTATTCCATTTGAATTATATTTTAATTCAGTTCGTATTTGATTTCGAGAATTTCGGTTCGGATTCAGGAAGTTTGGTTCTGTTTGGAAATTTTTTCCAGATTTTTGTATAGAAATTAAGAAATTATTTATGTATTTAGTTTTTCTAAAATAAACCACATATATTATTTGCCTAAAACTAATTCAACCAATAACAAAGAAAAAGAAAGTAAAAATTTGTGATTAATGTTATATTAATTAAAATGAAACAAAAATATTTGACTAAAATATTACTCAATTTAAACACGAAGAGAATTTCTTACACACAAACCAAAAAGAACCGGTTTCAACTCAGTAATTTCTTGAGCCCCGGTCTGGTCCGTTTTGGGATTTCAACCACACCATCTAGCGACGAGGAGAAGGAAGACGATGGAGAAAACAAGCGAAGAAAGACCAATTGCGAGACCAAGTACAATCTTGTTGGAACCATTTTGCGCTTCCTTCTTCTCATTTCCTCCTTCTTCGTCGTAATCGCCGTAATCTTCTTCCTCCGACGACGCTGAATCCTTCTTCTGCGGCGGAGGAGATACAGGCATACCGTATTTATCGCAAGGAGCAATACCAAGCATCAATTTCGACGATAACAAAGTGTGATTGTAACAGAGATCACTGTTCCCTCTGATTTCGAACACTTCGAGTTTCTTTATAAAGCTCTCGTTGAAAGGCAAGACTCCATGGAATAAATTATCAGCGAGATTCAAGTGTTTGAGATTCTTCATATCGGAGAAGAACATCGGAACGGTGCCGTGTAGTTGATTCATGCTTAGATCCAAATGGGTTAGCTCAGAGATTGAGGAGAGTGAACTGGGTATTGTTCCTGATAATCTGTTTGAAGCCAAGGACAAGTTTTTCAGGCAGGTTAAGTTGCCGATGCTGCTGGGTATTTGGCCGGAGAGAGAATTATGAGATAAATTTAGGGAATTGAGGTTTGAGAGAAGTGTAATCGAATTGTGAATCGAGCCTCTGAGTAAATTGTTGGATAAATCGATAAAGCTGATATTCGAGTGAAACGATTTAGGGATCTTTCCGGGGAGATTCGAGTTTGAGATTGTGAGGGAAGTGATTTTACGCATGTTTCCGAGGATGACGTAAAGACCAGAGGTTGAGATCGGGATTGAGGAGATATTGAGGTTTGTGAGGTTAAAGAGACGAGCAAGGAAGACGCCGGAGAGTTCATGATGAAAGGAGGAGACGGCGGAGAAGGAATGAAGAGAGATTGGGAGATGATGCGGAGGAGAGAGTGAAGGGCAGTTATTGAAGGAGATAGAGAGGAGAGAGTTGGAGAGAGGTTTGAGGGTTTTTGAGGAGAGAGAAAGATCGGAGGAACAATTTGTGAAGGAGAGAGAAATGACGTGGCGGAAAGGAGAAGCGGCGTCGCAAGTTATGGTGGAGGAATGTTCGTTGCATGGATCTTTGGTTGTTGTTGAGTAGATGTTGAGAGATTTGAGAGCTTTGAGCTGTTTTGGTTCTAATGGAGTCGGAGAGGAGTAGACGGTGGCTAAGAGAAAGAGGAGGAGAGGTAGCATCTGCGGTGGCGGTTGCAGCTGTTTCATAGTGTGGAATGGAGGGAGGTTTGGGAATGTTTGAAATTGGAAGAGAGAAAGATTGGATTTTGGAATAAAGGGTGTGTTGTGACATTTATTTAAAAACTTATAATGGGAAACATCAAATTGTATTTCACGAGTTAGGCTTATAACCGTATGTGTCAATCAATATATTCAACTATTACCGGTTTAAAAGCCGGTTCAATTTTTGTATAATTCGATAACCGAGAGCAAATCACTAACTTGTGGATCAAGCAACCACTTGAGAAATTCCACTGATATGAATCTTTCAGACTCTTTACTCTTTAAAGAGTGAGAGCCAATGTATTTTTAGAGAAAGATTATGTTTTTTATTAAACTAACTTTATATTGTGCCAACATAAATAAAATAAAATAATTATTAAAAAATATAATATAATTTTATTTATGAAATTTATAACTAAAAATTTTAGAATTTACTCCTGATGGTATATATATTTTGATGGGAAAATATTCCAATTTTATGATATAGACATATAAACATAAGTATCTATTACTACTAAACAAAATTACTAATTGGAATCTTCTATTAATAGAAAAACAATAGAAGAACAAGATTTTTTATAAGGATATAACATGTAATGGTTGCATTAAATCACGAGAATTCAAAAAAAAAAAAAATTCAATAGTGTGTAAAAAGTGACATCAACTATTTCCAATTCTTATTTCAATTTTTCGCTTAAAATTTGTTTTGACATTACAAGTTAGTGAAACGTTTAAATTAAACCACTATATTTTAGTGTATTATAATATTTTAAATCAATAAATTTATATTAAAAATGTACCCAAAGCAATAAAATAAGGTTTGTAAACCACTACTTTTTTTTTTAAAGTTCATAATGATTAGAGAATTCGTATATATTGATGATCATAGTTTTTACATTTGAGGTTTTCTTGTAAACTTTCGTTCAAAAAGCAATAAAAATGGTTTGGCTATTGCGTATACTCTTGTTATCTTTCACATTTTAGTTTCAAAATAATTTTGCGTCTGCCGGGAGTCGAACCCGGGTCTATTGCTTGGAAGGCAATTATCCTAACCGTTGGACTACAGACGCTGACGTTGTCAACAAAAATTACAACATTTTATTATAATTCATAATATGATTATCAACTTTCAGACCTTGTTTTCACTTTCTCTCTTTAACAACCTAATATTATAAAAAATAATTAATAATATATATAATTCTATTTTCAAAATAATAATGGTTAATACTTTTAACTTTTAACTTTACGGTTAACCGTCTATTTTGTTAAAATTACGGTTAACAAATTCGTTTAACCTTATCTAATATAATTTTAACTATTTATATAATTATGGTATGAAATACGATTATTTTTTTAAAATGACACAATTACGGTCCAAAATATAATTATGGTTTTGCCCATTGACTCTAATCCATAGTTTTATTGTGGTTTGATTGCTAATAATTATTTAGGTTTGGAAATTACGTTTAGCAATCTTCTATGAACATCTATTCCATTGTCGTCCAGCGGTTAGGATATCTGGCTTTCACCCAGGAGACCCGGGTTCGATTCCCGGCAATGGAGATTTTTTTTTTCCTAATCAATTCACAGAACAACTTACAGAAACAGAGAAATAGCAATGAACCTCAGCAGGAAGAATTATATATTTATATATTATATACGTTTTACAAAAGCCTCATTCATATCAACTTCTCTCTGAAATGTCATTTACATTCCATAAATTCAACCAAAACTTACTTTGAATTATGGTTGTCAAAGATCGATAAATGAATCCACAAATCAATAAATGAGTTTAATTCAAATCTCATTTAAACACAACTAACTGATTTGTTATACAAACTTACAAAATTTTAATTTTAATTTATTTTTAAATTTAATAATTTTCATTATTTATATGAATATATGGTAAACAAACTATTTTTTTTTCCAAAAATATATAATTTATCGATTATAGAATATTATATTATATATTATAACAAAGATATTATAAATTTTGTGTTGAAATTGTATAAAAAGTGATATATCAGTAGATGAAAAAAATACACGAAAATAATTTTTAATAGTTACATTTCTAATTAATATTTTAATATTAAAAATATAATAGTTAAATATTTATAAATTTAGTTTTATTGTATTAATTTAAATAATATTTATTATTAATTAATTAAGAAAATGAAAATATTTTTCCTCTTTTATACTTCGAAAAATGGGATACTAAATTTCAATTACAATAAAAGATGACACAGATTTCCCTTTTTAGTTAATATTAAAAAGATTAATTCATACTCGAATTAAAAGTGCCAAGTGTCCAGACACTAATTCCCATCATTAAAATCATCCACGTGTCATCTACAAACCCCAATCTCACCAGCTATTGCCACATCACCACTTAACTTCAATGGCGTGTCCCTCTCAAATCAACCACGTCACAATGTTTCTCATGCAACAATGACACCAAACATCAACACATTCACATATCCACCACCATATAACGTACAACAAAACTAAACACAAATCGAAATCGTTTTTTGTTAACTAATGGCGTCGAGCGATGAGCTTCCGGGAGCCTATCCAGCACGTAACGGAGGAGATAACTTACCTCCGGGAGATCCAACGACGATGAAGACGATGATGATTGATAAAGGAGCAGCTATGATTCAATCGTTGAAACCAATCAAACAAATGAGTCTCCATTTGTGTTCATTCGCCTGTTACGGTCACGATCCTAGCCGTCAAATCGAAGTCCATTTCTATGTCCATCGTGTCAATGAAGACTTTCTTCAGTGTGCGGTTTATGATTGCGACTCCTCTAAAACCCATCTCATCGGTACGCATTCATGCATATCAAAAGTATGTTTGGTGAAAATAAATCGAGGCAAACCAAATTTATGTACTATATTTTTTTAATTGACGATAAAAAGTGAAAATCTATGGATCACTAATACAAGCAAACATTAATATTTTTTGATGAAAATATTATCGTCGGAATATTATGACGGCTAGTCGATGGTTTTTCGACGGACTGTCGAGCGAATCCAAATTGTCGGTAATTCGTCGATAATATTCGTTGTAAATCCGTCAGCTATTATTTACGGCTATTTTTATTATAAATCCGTCGGAAATTTTTGATAATTTTTCAATCGTCGGTAATCGACAGTGAATCCAAATCGTCGGTAATTCGTCGATAATATATACGTTGTAAATCCGTCGGTTATTGTTTACAGCTATTTATATCGTAAATCCGTCGGAAATTTTTGATAATTTTTCAATCGTCGGTAATTCGTCGATAATATATTCGTTGTAAATCCGTCGGTTATTGTTTACGGCTATTTTATCATAAATCCGTCGGAAATTTTCGATACTTTTTCAAGGGAGATTAGATTGGTTTCGGATAAAATAGTTCCGACGGATATCTTTTGTCGGGAATTTGATGAGAAATGTTCTTTCCGAGGGTTTCTGACGAGTATTATCGTCGGAAAATAAATGTTTTTTTGTAGTGTATGCTATCATTTTCATAATCAAATACATGGTTTTGAGTCTACATGCATGCGTATAATCTTTGAGGAGAGAGTCTTAATTATTATATATGTATGTGTTACGTTTCATGTTCAAATCTTTTCAGGGATTGAGTACATTGTGTCGGAGAGGTTATTTGAGAAACTTTCGTCAGAGGAGCAAAAGCTTTGGCACTCTCATGCCTATGAGGTTATTATCTGCTTATAATACATTAAATTATATATCAGTTGATCCTCAAATGGTTCGTTACATATGATCATCAATGTTAGTTTATCTCTGGAGAAAACTTGACGAAAGTGTTGTTATTGTAGATCCAAACAGGTCTCCTAGTAACTCCAAGGGTTCCTGAGCTAGTAGCTAAGCCTGAGCTTCAAAATATTGCCAAAACTTATGGAAAGTTCTGGTGCACTTGGCAAACTGATCGCGGTAATGAATTTGTATATATCGAACACATTGAATTTGAAGTGAAATTTATGGATTGTGTGTTTGGTAAAATCAGGAGATAAATGGCCAATAGGTGCACCGGCACTAATGATGTCACCACAAAATGTGAATATGGGAAAGATAAAGGCAGGGCTATTGAAGAAAAGAGACGATGAGTATGGAATGTCGACAGAATCGTTGAAGGAATCTCGAGTTGATATTATGGGACCGGAGAAGAAAAACCCGATGGCTGATTATTGGGTTCATCATGGAAAAGGAATAGCGGTTGATATAATCGAAACTGAGATTAAGAAATTAGCTCCGTTCCCGTAATAAGAAAACTTGCTGTAATAACGAACTTGCTGTAATAACGAACTTGCTGTAATAACGAACTTGCAATATGAATATGGTGTTAATTATATATAAGTTATGGTTTAAGATTTCAATTTTGAAAATGTGAGAAATTGGTTTCTCCAGATTATTTTTGTTAGCAATTATAAGGAAGAACACACACAAATTAGCAATTATAATGTGATTTAAATAGTACATAAGAAATATGTGTAAATTTTCATTGATTTACATCTACTTTTGATTTGAAAATCCATACAAATTTAAAATTCTCTAATAAAATACAAATAATTTAAAAAGACATTTTTACCATAGTTTTCACTGCTCAAAAAACTATTTTAAAAAAAAACATATTAAAAAATTAAAATTAAATTTTATATTTTAAAACATAAATAAATTTAAAATAGTTTAAATCTAAATATTTAAATTATAAATTTTAAAATTTACTTTCAGTTTTTTTAGTATTTTTGAAAAAAATATTTAGTATTACTTTTAAAAAATTACCATTAATGATTATATTTTTGAAATAATTTTTTTTAATATTATTTTAAAATATTTCTCAATTTAAATGACACATTTCTCCAGAATTTTTTCAAATATCTTTGCATCGTATTTTTTCATATTCACAAAATACAAAATACTCAAAACTTTAACACGAGTGATATATATATATATATATTTCGACTGAATAATTAAATATTTATTGTAATTGCTTCACTTATATTATATATTTATATAACCAAAATATCAAATGTATTTAAAAACGATGTGATTCTAAAAAATAATAATTATTCAAAACATCATAAAATGTATTTAAAAATAAAAAAAGGTACATTGTGATTTTTATGAAACAAAGAAAAGTATATAAAAAACTATTATTGATAAACCGAATATTTTTGATATATAAAAAAGAATAATATTGTAAAATAATATTTTTAAATATTTTTATTATAAAATTAAAATTTTAAAATAGCATAAATAATTTTATAAAAATATTTATTTATTTTAAATAACTTATATATAAATTTAAAATATTTTATATAGGTTTATTTTTTAAATTTAAAATTTCATGTTTTTTTTATTAAAAATAAGTTTTAATGTATTTTAATTTTAAATTTATGTTATTATTACAAATTTAAACAAAAAATGTTAATTTTAAAATAAAAATTAAAAAATATTATTTTAAAAAATTAAGGAAAACAGCTTGCATGGTGACGTGTGGGACAGAGATGGATGAGGTGCTGATTTTCAATCATAGATTTGTATTATTCATTGGTTTTTGAGTCACATTCTCTTCCTAGTTTCTTTCACAACTGTATCTTTCACTTCTTCTCTAAGAAAAAATCTTAGAACCAAGATCAACACCAAAAAATTCACAAAGATTATCAATCATAATGGGTTTTTACCAACATGAAAGACATCCATGATTGGTAAAGCAAGAACATCCATCATAATTTGAATTTTGTCACTTTTGTCAAGTTTTAATGAAATATGTTGAACTAGTTGGCAAGATCTCTTGTTCTGTCTTGTACAACACATTCATAGACTCCTTTTGATGATAAGATAACAATGTTATTATAAACACTTATGACATCACACAAACACAAACCAAATTTGCCATTAAACAAGTATCAAAAACAACAAACACAAACAAAAGAACCAACTTTCTCTTCTTTTTTTTCTTTCTTTCTCTCTTTCTCTTTAGAGAGTTGCTAGCTGCTGAATATCATAAGGATGAGCATCAGAAGTAGCTTCTCGTCTAAAAGACCTTCGGCCGATAACGATATTCGCAGCTTCACCAGGATGAAATGCATCCCAAAACACATACTCATTCCTATTCAAACATGGAGCTTGACCAGGAAGACAAGTTATCTGTCCATTGTTCCTCCCTACTCCACAACATCCAGCATTTGTCACTTTAAACCCTACAGTTTTATTCAAACATCAAAATCAAAACATTTGAGTACATTATCATAACAAAAACGTCTACTTTGATCACAATTGGAGTCTGGGCAAGAATGATTGTTTACCGTATCGAGCAGGGTTTGTAACAATGTCTTGGAAGATGCCATATGCATTGATGTAAGTGAATTTAGCATCTGGTGTGTTCTTGTTAAATTCGTCGACTATTGATATTAATTTGGTATTGAAGATTCTGTTTGCTGAATTGATCCGTTCGTCACATGTTGTCCCGTCTCTGCTGTTCTGAGCTAACTCGTTCGGACTGCAACCAATTGCCCCAACTCCAATCAAAGCAAACTTCCTTGCTCCATTGTTATACAATATCTACTCCATCCATAAAAACACAAAGACATAAAAAAAAACCTTACTTTTCAGTTCTTAGTTATGTTCCTCCTCTGTGTCTTCAATTCATTTCTTTCTTTATTGAACTAAGAGTATACTGACCCGGAGTTGCTCGGTGTAACGGGCAATGAGATCGTCGGAAAATGATTCCGGCGTGAACTGGTTACCGGTAGAGTAAAAGGTAGGCATGAAGTAGTTGTTGAGATAATCGTTACTGCCTAATCCGATGGAGTAAATGCATTTGCTGAGATAGCTTGAGGCTTGGTCTTGATCACCGAGTATGTTCACTAATTGTGACACAGTGTTCACGTGATTAGCTACTTGACCTGCAAATGCTATTCTACCTCCCTGAAGAACAAGAAAACACAAACAAGAAACATGTCAAGTTTATGAAACTCTTAGAACCAAATGTCCAAATCTCTACCCAGAACAAACTCCATAAATCTACCCAATTAGTGTTTAAGATCTTTTCTTTTTGTCAATTAGGAGGAAATTGTGAGCTAGTCCAACATCTTACATGCAAAAAATGGAATCGAATTCCAATGAGATCATTTGATCTTCTCAATCTTTTTAGTAAATAAAAAATCTAAAACTAACCAAAGATCATCGGTCAATACTAATTCAAATGATTATTTATTTATAGTTATATTTGATCTAAACCATCCAAACCAAAAAAAAAATTCATACAAAAATTTCTATAACGGATCTAAACCGAATCAAATAACGGAATGTCAGTTAGGCCTGGGCAACTAATCCGAACTAAATGAACCGAACCAAAACCAAACCAAAAAATAGATTTCGGTTGGTAAAAAATTAAACGAACGGATATTATTTTGAAAAACCATAGTTATTGGATACTAACCAAAACAAACCGAAGACCAAAATAATATCCAAAAAATCAAATTATTTTCAGTTATTTTTGGTTATCCAAAAATATTTAAAATATTTCGGTTATTTTGGTTATTTTGATTATTTTTTGTTATTTTTCTGTTATTTTTTTATTATTTTAGATTATTTTGGGTTATTTTTAGTTAATCGAATTATTTTTGGTTATTTTTAATTTTTAAATTTAATTACGGAACTGATCAAAACCGAACTAAAATATAAAAATAATCGAATGATTCTTTAATCTTACCAACTGAAAAAACAAAACCGAAAAATAACCGATCAAAGCCGAATGACTCTTTAATCTTATCGAACGCAAAAAATCTAAAACCGAAAATAACCGATCGAAGCTGAATATCCTAATACCAATGTCAAATAGTAAAAAAAACATACCAATTGTCTGCCGGTTTCTTCTCGGATTCCGGCGGCAGCAGAAGCATAGTTAACTCCTCGGAGAATATCTTGTCCTCTTGCGGCGGCGTAAGGTGTAATGTAGTCATCAAAACCCAAAAGCTCAGCTATTTTTATTTTCAAGATAAACCCAAAAGAAAAACAGATCAACTTTCTTTACTTCTTACGTTTTAGAGATAGAAAAAAAACAGTGGAAAAAAGTAAAGAAAATGTAGTTAGGTTACCGATAACATCGACGGTGGTTTTGCCGTTGCTAAACCGACCGGTTGGACCAAAAGCGAAATCAATTCCATAAGGAAAGTAATTAGCTCTAGCTAATGACTGAAGTTGATTATTGTTGCCATTATCAACCAAAGAATCACCAAATATGAAGTAGCATGGTGCAATTGGATCACTTGCAACCATTTTCATGGTCATAGCAACCATTATCATCTTCATCATCAAACACATTTTCGTCATCTTTCTTTCTCTCTCTCTCTCTTACGAGCAAGATTGTGAAAGATGGTTTTGTGAATGTGAAGTTGGGAAGAAAATTAGGTTTATATAATATTGTTTGAAGAATATTGAGAGAATGAGAAAATGGCTTTTTTTATTTTTAAATGTTTGAAGAAGCATTAAATGTTCACGCGGTGATAATGTTTCAGTCTTAAATGTGAAAAAAATAAAATAAATGAATGTTTGTGTATATATGTAAAATAATTTATACTCTTTGCTTTTTCTAAATGATGTTTTAATATATAAAAATTGTCTCCAGTTTCTAATATAATTATTCATTAGTGTTTTTATAACTATTTATATTTTGATAGAATTAATTTAAATAGATAATACTATTACTTAAAAAAATTAGTATGTGTTTAAATTTTAAAAAAAAGAGTAATACATTTTAAATTTATTTTATAAATTTAACATATTAAAAATAAAATTTCTAAACTAACACAAATTATTATGTCAAAATAATTATTTACCTCAAATAAACTATATATAAAATTAAAATATAGCATTGACAAAAATATCACTATTTAAAATTTTTATTACAAAAATATCATTATTAGTTTAAATTTTCAATAGCACAAATTTAATATTAAAATACATTAAGTCCTCATTTTAATAGAAAAAATTAAAACCTGATTAAAAAAATAAACCCAAATATAATATTTTAAATTTATGTATAATATTTTTACATAATTATTTATGATATTTTTGAAATTTTAATTTTACACTGTTAGATTTGGAATAAAAATTTTAAAAAGTATTATTTTATGGTATTACTCATTAATTAATTAAAATATAATATTTACATTCATATTTTTTTAATTTAGAGTTTGAATTTTTTTATTAAATTATTTTAATATTAAATTTATGTTATTTTTGAAAATTTAAATAATTAGTATTATATTTAGAATAAAAATTTAAAAAAAAATGTTACTTTACATTATTGATTTTAAAAAAAATCAATTAAATGAAATAGAAAGAATACTATTTATATGAGTTTTGGTGGATCGAGAACGAGGAGATGGTGGAGAGAGTTAATACTTCTGTGAAAGTTGTTTAATTTCTTTACTGTCATAAACGTGAAATGTGACGGTTCGATTTTAATGTTTCCTTTGGAACTCGAGCTGTTGACTTTTTTTTGGTCAAAAAACCATAGCTCGTTAAACCTACTAAGCTTTGTCTCCTTATTCAACTAATACTCTCATTACTCCATTGTTCTGTAAGTTTTATAAGTCTTATGTAAAATAATCATGAATTATGTATAATTAATGAGATCATTTACAGTTGGTTTGAATTCAGTTAACAGATTCATTATGGGTTATAGATTCAAATAACCAAACAAAACTTTATCCCTAAAACTCTTTAAACGACTAGACAATAACCTCTTTAAACAAAGTTACTCAGCTTACCTTGTTTAGCTTATTTGAGCACAGCTTATTTCAGCACAATGAATTAGTTCTGGGTTTTTAGTTTTTTCGGATCAATTGGGTTGGGTTTTCCGGATTTCGGTTAATTCAGTTTTGAGAAAAATGACCGAAAAAAAATTCAGTTTAGTTCGGATTTTTCATCGGTTTAATCGATTCAAATTTTAACATATAAAACCATTTCGAATAAAACCGAATTATAAATAGATTTTTGGTTTAATCACTTAAAATTTAGGTTTAATCAGTTTAATCGATTCGAATTTTAACATATAAAACCATTTTGAATTAAACCGAATTATAAATAGATTTTCGGTTTAATCACTTAAAATTTAGATTTAATCAGTTTAATGTTTTGTATTTCGATTTTTTCGGTTAACTTCAGATTAATTTGATTTAATTTTTCGGTTTAATTTGTTTAATTTTTTGGTTTAATTTGTTTAATTTGATTTTAAAAACTATTTCAAACAAATTCGGTCCAAATCGGTCCAAATCGCAGTCCAAATTAGTCTAATTTGATCCAAATCGGTCAAATGCGGTCTAATTAGATCCAAATCGCGGTCCCAATTAGTCCAATTCGGTTTAAATCAGTCAAATTCGGTTCAAAATATAAAAGAGAACAAACGGTACTAAAAGGGAGGTGGACTTTGGATGAATCCTAGAGATGAAATTGCATAATATAGCAAACAATGAAATGAAAGAATCCACATTTTTAATTACATAATATTTTTCTCAACGATACACAAAATCTAAACCTGCTGAGAGTAATCTTGCTTGGTTGAAAAAATGACGTATTGCCATGTGTTAACATTAAATGAAAGACACAGTGAATTTTGATGATCAAACATGACATGACCTTATGACCTAAATGTGAGTAGTTGAAAGTAATAAATTCTTACTTGCTCTGTTTTGGATATGTTCCTTAAAAGTTTATTAATAAGTTGGGACCCAATAATTTTCTAAAATCAAGATTCAATCTTTTTCTGATTCAAGCAGCCACCAAAAGGAGGCACAGAGTGGAACAGAGAAAACCAATAAATTTGGTTACTATAAAAATTGATGACACTTCATCAATAAATTTGGTTAGTTAAAAAAGCAAACATGTACAAACACAGTTCAGAATTTTAAACTGATATTTCAGATCTATTCCACCATTCACCAACCACATGGTTGTTGTATTTATGAACTCTACAGTCTACACTACTAACATAGAGGCAAAATCCAGCAATGATAGCCATTAAACAGTGAGAATATCAATAAATATTAACTATGAATGGAGAGATTTCACCATTCACAGAACATGTTGGATACCTACAATATCTCTACATGTTGGTAGACTTTATGCTTTTTCAACAATTTCCTCAAGATCTTGACTTTACCAACCAGAAAAAATGGTCTTAGATTGATGATTTTCAATGAATGCAATGGAGAAGGAAGCTCAGTTTTTAGTCGATGAATCTTTTAACTCGTATAACTAACAAACAAATCGGTTTCTAGTCTATATATCTTCTTAAGCTTATCTAGCATAATATGTAACAAAACAAAACGGTTCTGGTGGATTTCCTAGAGGATTTGGCTAATGCATAAGATAGTACAATGTCCGTAAAGGGATGTAGAAGAAGAAACGTACGTGAAAGCTCTGCTTTGAAGCTATAATTCATCTGAGGAACGACTTTGAGAAGAAAAGAATTGTAGAGCCATGTCTTTAGCTATTTGAAGCAAATTCTTAACGTCGTTGCTGCCAATTTCTAGACAGTCTTGTAATAACTCTCCATCGACTACTTCAGCTTGCACCGTCTCCCAAAACTCCCTCAATGCACCCTAACAGTCATAACACAATAACACACAACAATTTACTTATTACAAGGGATCAAGGCAACGCAAGGAATAACTTATTAGTGATTGAGATTTGAGCTCAGCTAACACAAAATAAACAGTAGTCTTCAACTATGAAATTCAAAAAACTAACTGTTAGGAGAATCAAAGTGAGGAGAGTTAGCAGAAGAGAGACAACTCTCAAGCTCATAAAGACAGAATTATCACTAGATACTGCACATTCATTTGATTTGACTGTAATTCTTGAGAAACCCATGCTCTGGTTTTGTAAATGATGACTAAAGTATCACTCTTTTCTTCTAGTTCGATGTGTTAACGACTCTAAAGATCCATCTTTTAAGGTTTTGAATACGTACCGATTTACCAAAGATTCTGAGAATACGACGAAGCAATTGTTTCGAAACGCGAAGGGCTTTTCCATAACTCCGAGCAACGGAATTCGCTTTATCAGCATTCGATTCAGCTCTATTGAATTCAGTCACCAAACTCATTAGCTCATTGAGATCACTAATCGCACCATACATCTCCCCGTAGTCAATCCCTCCCTTTCTCCAAGCGTAATTCCACATGTAATCCCACCCAACAGACCACGCTCTTCTCAGAAACCCTAACCCTAATCCACGATCGATTTCCTCAGCCATGGCTCGTATACGATACGATCCCAATACATCGCCACGGGAATCGCGTAGGTTTGCGACGCGGAGAAGGAGGGATCGTGAGATTGAGACTAGGGTTCTGTATTGCGAGAAGGATAAAGGGAAAGAGATGGCATTAACGAAAATAGGTGACGGAGATGAGACTCTGAGAACGAGAAATAGAATAGAGAAGAGCTTAATCATCGTCGCCGGCGAAGAATTTTTTCCGGCTATCGATTTCGGTAACGACCGTTTGACTTTTAGTCAATTGACTGGTCGAGAGAGAAAAGGTAAATTAACGAAACGAGTCGGTGAAATCGTGCTGCTGACGTGGATCTCTTCCCGGTTTAAACCGGATTTTGTCCCGGTTTAATAATTACGATCCGGTTCATTTTTCTTTTTAATTTGCAGTTTTTCAAAATTTAGGACCGATTTTGATGCTAATCTTGTAGAACTTCCATCTTCTATGAAAATATGTGTTCTTTGCAAACGTAATTTGATTTGGAACAATGATGGATGAAAGAATCATTTTAAGCTTGAGAAAGAATTAAAGAAAATTTGAATCAATCAAAATTAAAATTTTTGTGCTAGATCTAATCATTCGGATATCCGGTTCGGTTTCGCTCAGTTATTTTCGATTTTGATTTTTTCATTTAGTAAGATTAAAAATTTATTTGGTTATTTTTATATTTTGTTCGATTTTGGTTAGTTTATATTTCGGTTTCGGTTGGTGTGGTTATTAAATTTAAAAACCAAAAATAACTGAAAATAATTCGGATAAACGAAATAATTGAAAATAAACAAAAATAACTGAAATATCCGAAATATTTTTAGATAACCAAAATAACCGAAAATAATTTGAGTTTTTAAATATTATTTTAATTTTTGGTTCGGTTTCGGTTATTAACCAATTAACATGATTTTCTAAAATAATATCTATTCGGTTATTTATTTATAACCGAATATCAACCAAAATGTATTTTTTGCTTCGGTTTCACTTTGATTTCACTTCGATTTATTCTGTTCAGATTATTTGTCGAAACTTATTATGTGCAATGATACTGCTAAGTAATATAATTGATTTAATCATTTCTACTTTATCCTATATTTATTAAAATTTAGATAATAAAAAAAAAGTAGAATCAAGAATACAAATTTTGTGAGTACTATATCAAAGTCAACACTCTATTAATTTTTGTCCAAGTAATTAAATTTTAAAGATAAGGTAATGTCAATTAAATTGGACCAATCTAAAGATTACACCTTTTGGGAAGTCATAACCTAACTTGGGCCATTTTAGATCTTCCACTATCTTACAACTTGGCCCAATTCAAACATAAGCGTTTACTCTACTAATCCAATGCAACTCAAAGTGTTAGATTAATTTTTGATCATTTATATATATATATATATATAAATAATAAATTATGTAAAAATTATCATGTTAAAAAAATTAATATTTTAAAATAATATAGTTTAAATTTTTTGTTCTAAATCTACCACTCTAAAATTAAAATTCCAAAAATAGCACAAATAATTATATACTATAAATAAATTATACAAACTTAAAACATTATATTTGTGTTTTTTCCAATTTAGGATTATTTTTTTCTATTAAAATGAAGTTTTAATGTATTTTAATTTTAAATTTATGAAAATTTAAACTAATAATACTATTTTTAAAATATTTTTTTCTAAAATATGCTATTTTAGACACTTGTTAAAAACTCTATTCAAATCAAATATTTAGATGCATTGCCATTATTATTTACTAAATGAACATTAAAATCAAAGTAATAACAATAAAAAAAAGTAAATTAGGTCAAGTTTTGGGTCTGATTTTATTTATTTATTTTCCTTTTAATGTGTTGAATATATAAATTTAAAACTTCCAGTCAAAGACCATATTCATAAGAAACTTCAAAACTAGCCCATATTAAATCCTTGATCCAGCTATATGAAGTTCAATTCATTTTAAAGGTTAAAAAAATCACATTTTGCAGTTTGGATTACATAAAAAAAACTAATGTTTGATAAATGAATTTTTTAAAACACAACTCTATAAAATACCATATTTTTTTAATTTTTATTCTAAATAAAATATCATTAGTTTAATTTTTTTTATTAATTTTTTTTATTAATTTTTTATTCTAATTTGATGTTAAAAATACTTTAAAATAATTTTTTAATCGAGAAAAACTAAATTTTAAATTGGAAAAAATATATCCAAACATAATTTTTTATTTTTATTTATAATTTATTAGGATAAATAATTATTTTTATATAATAGTTTGTGATATTTTTAAATTTTTTTTATTTTATTGTGTTATATTTGAAACAAAAATTTGAAAATATAATCTTATTATTTTGTTTTTTTTTTGTTTGAAATAGCAATTAAAAGAATTTTTTTAAAAAGAGATAGTATAGTATTATGGCAAAGCTAAAAAGAGATAGTATAGTATTATGGCAAAGCTAGATCAGCCATAGAAAGTGGCTGTTCTTATCTTAAAAGGCATTCAGAAAACACGTCAAAGTCTTAAAGAAAAAAACGAATTGTATTATTTACATATAGAATTATTATTCTCTGAAATTAGACAAAATTTCTATGCATACTTTTAAGATATAAAAGTTTGTCTTACTAATCATTTTGACAAACCAACCAACGCATACCAAATTTCTCTTGCGAAAAATGATAAATCACATTCCAATTATAAGTTTGCAAGTTATATATTTATATATACCATAAACTTATCCATTGAAATAAATGTTCACTTCCGTTAACTATACAAATTTATTCGACTAAACTTATTTATATTTTTTTTTTAATTTTCATTTACCTACATAAACTATATTTTTTCGTAAACTATACAAATTTCATAAAATATTACAATTACACAAATTTTGTTAATATTTACCCGTTAAATCGCTATTTAACCTAGTTTTAATTAAAAAAATCTTGTTTTAATTTGGATTGATTTCAAAATTTAAATCAGATTTTCGAATTAAAACAAGATTTAATAGTGATTGAACGTGTAAATATTAACGATATTTGTGTAATTTACAATAATTTATGAAGTTTGAATATTTTTACAGAAGAAAAAAATAATTTATGTAGCTAATGAAAACTAAAAAAAAGAGATAAAAAATTGATACTATTTTAATTATTTTAGTCAAAACCATCATAATTTACAATAATTTATTCGAATCATCCATTGTGGAAGATTTAGAGGAATTGTGCATAATTCAAAAAAATGTAGTAATATTGGAGTTGAGATTTGTACAACTACAAAAAAAAAGATCGGAAAACACAAGATGAAATTGATCATTATGATATAGGACCGAATCAACCGCCGTATAGTTAAGCTTTTGATTGAATATACGTTATTCGGTTTCTATGATTTTGGTAATTGTAAAAATATATATATTTAGCAAGTAAACATTCAATGTTAGCAACATCTAGTACTGAAAAATCAACAATAATTTAAAATCGTATATAAATTAAATTTCGAATCCAGTTCCCAGGCTAAACTTATATATATATTTATGATAAAGCTAATATTAGTTATAAAACTCTGACATGGTTTATATGTTAAGAGGCTACAACACTAAAACAAGATAATAAGATGAAATGATTATTGGGCGAACACAAAAGCGAATAGAGAACAGAGATAAAATATTATAAGGTAAATAAAATATTATAAGGTAAGGACAAATAAGTATGGTCGAATGAAATCTTTTAATACTTCCAACAATATACATACATGCAAAACAGATATTTTTTTATAATATATATATAGATATCTTTTACCCATTAATATTTTTGTAAAACTGAACAAATTATTTTGAATTCACTTCCGTAAACTATACAAATTTATACAAATAAATCTATTTTCACATATATTCTTGAATTTCTATAATTGGAATAATTTACAAATTTTATGTAGTTTAAGAAAGAAAACCACAGTTTATTTAACTAAAAAAGACTCCTAAAGTATTTTTTTGCATAAATTTGTGTAGTTGACGAAAATAAACTCAATTATTTTTGAAATATCTTTGTAGTTAAAATTGAAAATTCAACTATTAAAAACGAAGAATAATAAACTTAGTCAACTATAATATCACAAATTTTTTAATAAATATTTATAGTATATATATAATTTTGTGGTTCACCATCTAAATTCAAATTTGCATAAACATTTTGATGATAAATACCTTCAACAGCGGGGAGGAGCAAGTGGTCTAGTGGTTGTACCGCCTCTACGTCCATCCCAGAGGTGTGGAGTTCGACTCCACCGCCCTTCGTAGGAGGGTGCTAAATCTTCGTATGAAGATATTGAGCTATTGGATCAGCCCGTTGTGATCCAGTGACAAAAAAAAAAAATACCTTCAACAGCATTTTGACAACGTTTGCTTATGGTTAAAGTTAAATTTTGGTAAAAGCAAATGCATATGATCTAAAGTTACAACGTAAATTCTGAATCATAGTCGAATCTTAGCAAAAATTAACTTTTAGCAAACAACAAATAAGCTTATATTAATTATGATTCTTGTTGTATACTATAATCACTTCCCAAAAGGCAAAATGATAATTGTAAACATAAGATTATATAAATATAAAAAAAGAAGAAACTGAAATTTCCCCATAATTTTTTAAGAATTCTGTTGTGAGAGTTGTCACGACTCACAACAAACAAAAACGGCCAGAAGAGATTTTCCCAAGAAAACAGAAGACAAGAAGACATATGATGAAATCATGGAATTCACTCTCCAATCAAATCTCCTTTTACCTTACCCAATTTTATACCTCCATTTATTTTATTTTTCCTTTTACAAATATTAGGACAATTTTTCAAAATAACATATTTTTAAATTAATATCCTTAATTTAATTTTTTAATAAAAAAAAAATTAATATTAAAATATATTAAAATTTCTTGTTAATGAAAAAAATTAAAATTTTAAATTAGAAAAATAAATCCAAAAATTATGTTTTAAGTTTATTTATAATTTATTTATAGTAACTAAATATTTTTACATAAATATTTGTATTATTTTTGAAATATTAATTTTAAGATACTAGAGTTAAAATATAAATAGTAATACTTTAAAATAGTACTTTTAAAGTTTTTTTTCCAAATCTATCATCATAAAATTAAACTCTCAAAACTAGCACAAATAATTATATAAAAAATACTTATTTATTGTAAATAAATTATACATGAACCTAAAATATTATATTTTAGTTTATTTTTTTCTAATTTATGGTTTAATTTTTAATACTAAAATATAGTTTTAATATATTTTAATATTAAAATTTATGATATTATTGGAAATTTCAACTAAATATACTATTTTGAGACAAAAATTTAAAAACTACTATTTTATATAATTACCCTAAAATAAAATATTTAAAAATATTATTTTATGTTATTATTTTAAATGTTACACGACTAATTGAAATTAACGCTATTATGTATATTCTGTGTTTTATTTTAGAGAAATTGGCACCAATAATTAAGAATAAAAAATCTAACAATAGATTCCGTAAATTAAGAATCTAACATTTCTGCTTCGACTGATGGTTCCATTTGTATATTTTCAATCAAAATCCTTGAATGTTTTCAAAATTTGAAAATAATTTAATTTTTACTAACTGTTACAAACATATATATGATGTTTTCTTGCTTTTATCAACTGGATAATAGAACTATCGAATAATTATATCTTATTTAATATTTGTTTTAAAATTTTCTCATGTTTTGATATATCAACTTATCATATTTGTAAATCATATGAAATATGATGGTTATTTGTTAAAATATTTCTATATTAATATATTAGGGATATGTTTACATTAAAAATAAAATAATAATAGATTTATATGAGAAAAATATTCGTAAATTATATAATATTGTTTATTAATAAATATAAATTAAATATTTAAATAATTTTAACTTTTGTTTAAAATTATTTTTAATATTAATCTTTGTATATATAAATTAAAGAAAAAAATAATTGTTTTTACGAATTTAATAGTATTTTTTGGCTAGTTTAATAAAATATATTAATTATCTAACCAAATTAATAACAATGACATATGTTGTAATTATTCTAGTAACTTAAGTTTATTTATATATTTATTTGAAACTCATTATGGTGATGATATGTTAGCATGACGATATTTCTATTAATAACACGCCATAGTAAGCTTATTTTCTTAAAATATTTCTCAAATAATATATTAGGGATTAGTAAATAAGTAAAAAATTGTATACGTGATAAATATTCAAATAATTTAAACTTTTGTTTTATATTTTGTTTGACTAAATTTTAAAATTTATATATTTTATTTGATATTGTATTTGTCTTTTATGTCTAATATCAAGAATTTATACGTATCTAATACAATTTTTATAAATAATATAATAAATTATATATGATGTAATAGTTGTCTTAGGATTTTCTGATTTTATAATAAATTAAATCACACGTGAAGATGAAAATTATTTGTTAAAATGGTTGTTAATTAATATATTAAAGGATATGTTTACATTAAAAATAAAATAAAAAAAGAAACGTTAAATATAATCAATTAAATGATAGATATTCAGACAATACGCACTAAACCACAACTAATTCCCAAATAAGTAAACAAATCCATATTTTACCATTTAAACAAATTAGTCAACACGAAATTGTAGTGAATGAGTATTACTCATTCTTGACTTCAACCAATAATCACATATCTTATTATATTACCATTGGTTAGTTAACATCCTTATTTGCTATATTTCTTTTTTTATATTTCTAATATATTAATTGAAAAATATTTTAACAAAATAATTTTATATTGACGTATAATTTATAAAAATCACATGCCACATTATTAAAAATATTTTAAAACAAATATTATATAAAACATAATTTACTAAAATATATACGAAAACTACCATTAAACAGTATATTATATGTAAATCTCCAATATTTCGACATAAAATGTATTTTGAAATAAATTGCAAATAAAATATAAAAAAATATTATAGATTTTTAAAAAATTAGTCAAACAAAATATATAAAAAAAGTTTAGTTTAATTGAATATTTATCACATATATAATTTTATCCAAGATAGAGACATTTTAAATTCATTTGTATAATCCGATTTTATTATTATTTACATAATCAATATTAAACTTTTTTAAAAATTATTTTAAATATGAAATAAATTATGTATAAATTTAATTTACATTTTTAAAATAAATAACTAATTATAATATACGAATATTTTTTTCCACATAGAGTATGGGTCATAATCTAGTAATTAACTATGGGTCAAAAGCTAGTAATGAGTTAATTTGTTGCTCTTTTGTCTACTATAAATAGCCCATCAAACCCCATAGAAGAGGTTAAGAGATATAACATTCCACCATACACACACACACACAAAAATCTAAGACCAATGACACTAACTTGTCTCTTTCCTCTCCTCTTTCTTATCCCTCTCTTAGCCTCAAGCAATGAACATAAACAGGTTCTTGTTTAACTTTTTCTTCTTTTGATATTTGATTTCATCATTCTACGTCAATTTTCAATGATTCTCAATTCCAAATATGCATTGATTTTGTTACCATATGTGCATATATATTAGTATTTCAAACATTCTTTTGACTTATTTGAGATTTGTATAGGTGTATATAGTCTATTTTGGAGAACATAAAGGTGATAAAACCTTGCAAGAAATTGAAGAACATCATCATTCTTATCTACAATCGGTGAAAGAATCTGAAGAAGAAGCTAAAGCATCGTTATTGTATAGCTACAAACATAGTATCAATGGCTTTGCTGCTGAACTAACCCCTAATGAAGCCTCTCAACTAGAAAGTAAGTATTTTATACAAAATTAAAAGAACACTATATTCGTTTTTCATTGTGATTTTTCGAAAAAAAGTATTAACTAACCGACGATTGTTTAAAATAACATTTTCTAAAATTTTATTCCAAATATATCAATAATTATTTAAATTTTCAAAAATAAAACAAATTTAATAGTAATATAATTAAAATATCTTCTTAATACAAAAAATTTAAACTCTAAATTAGAAAAAATAAATCCAAACATTATATTTTAATTTTATATATAGTTTATTTGAAGTAAATAATTAGTTTTACATAATAATTTATGTTATTTAATAATTTTATTTTAATATGTTAGATTTGAAAATAAACTTAAAAATATGTTATTTTATAATATTATTCTTAACTAAAACTTTTTTTATGTTTTTTTAACAGAATTAGAAGAGGTTGTTTCGGTAATTAATAGCCATCCAAGAAAATATGAATCACATACGACACGATCATGGCAATTTGTGGGATTGGACGAAGAAGAAACTGACGTAAAAAACTACAACGTAGATGATCGATTTCGTGTCGGGAGAAATTTTTTAAAGCAGGCAAAATATGGAGATGGAATCATCGTCGGTGTTCTCGATAGTGGTAAATTAAAATTGTTTTTACTAAATAATTCTTGTTTTTGAATTACTTATAAAAATCAAAACTAGGTTTTATTTTATTTTGAAATAATATAGAACATTAGTTTTTGATCATATTAACCATTTTCGTTAATAGAGTGATGAGAAAGTGTGTAAATAACTATTAGATTGGTTTTCGATAAATCATTGTTCTTTTGAATGAAAATGTATACCAAACTTAATTGGACCTAATTCCAACTTTAATAGTTGCATAAAGAAAAAGAATTACGTTATGATCAAGAATTCATGATTGTAGGAATTGAAAAGTTATTAGTTTATCATTTGTGAATTTATTGATGTATAATTGAAAATAATTTGTTTGTTATATAAAAGGGGTGTGGCCAGAATCAAGGAGTTTCAGTGATAAAGGAATGGGACCAATTCCAAAATCATGGAAAGGAATCTGCCAAACCGGAATTGCCTTTAACTCTTCTCATTGTAACCGGTAAGTTAATTTTTCTCATTTCTTTTCCTAACAAATATCTTCATTTTGTTTAGTTTATATTAAGTCCGAGAAAATACTCCAAACCAAATTAACCGAACCAAAATCGAACCAAAAAAATAAATTTTGGTTAGTATTCGGTTATAAAAAATTAATCAAAAAGATATTATTTTGGAAAACTATAGTTAATAGTTACTAACCAAAACAACCAAAAACCAAATAATATCCAATTAAATCAAAGTATTTTTGGTTTAATCCAAAGATATTTTGAATATTTTTGGTTATTTTTAGTTATTTTTTGATTATTTTTGGTTACTTTTGGTTAACTAAATTATTTTTGGATATTTTCGGTTATATTTGGTTATTTTTAGTTTTTTTTTTGATTATTTTCGGATAATCGAATTATTTTCGGTTATTTTTAATTTTTAAATTTAATAATCAAACCGAGCGAACCTACCGAAACTGAATCAAAATAGATAAATAATCGAATAGATCTTTAATCTCTCTGATCAAAAGAACCAAAACCAAAAATAACCAATCAAAAATAAACTGAATATCTAAACGTGCAAACCTAGTTTATATTAACTTATAAGAAAATATTTTCATTTTCTGACCAAACCACAAAGAACATAGCTTCATTATTAAACTATTAGTTTTGTTTAATTATTTGCTTAATGATTGATTTAGCTGCATAATCTATATTTTCTTTATTTTGATCACCCTACTAATAGATTTAAGAGTGGAGTTTTAATTATATTTTATGGTGGAAAATAGTTTTTTTGATAAAAACTGTATACTTATAATCTAAAAGTATAAACAAATATATGGACATTTTAACATAAATTATATGATTTTAGGTTAATATAAAAAGCCAAATATGTAAAAACAAAAAAAAAACATTTAGGCAAATATACATACATACATGCTACTCTCCGAGAGGATGAGAGTCTTCAATCACACGTCAATGTCACATTTGGTTGTTAGCAAAGATCCAAAGAACCTCATGCTCATTGCCAGAATCTTCTGTTTTTTATTACGTATGATTTGATATATTAAACTAAATAATTATATATAATATAAATCTATTTTGATTGGTAATCTCTGAAATCATGAAAGTTTGAATTTTCCACGAGTTATCGTTTTTTATATAGTTAAAAACAAAGGTTTTTCATTTTTGTCTCCAAATGAATTAGAAAAACACGATGATATATTATTTGAAAAATATTATTAAAAAATAGTTTTTTCATAATGTATTATTAATAAAATATGATATTGACGTATTATTACTATAATAAATTTTAAATAAATATATAAATAGTTTTAAATTAATAAAATTATTATAATATATGTTATTCTTATTAATTTGGTTAGAAAATCAATATATTTATTAAACTAACCAAAAATATTATTAAATTCATAAAAATAATTATTTTTATTTCTTTAATTTACATATATAAAAATTAATATATTATTTTAATAATAGTTAAAATTATATAAATATCTAATTTATATTTACTAATAAACAAGATTATATAATTTGTAATTATTTTTTTCCTGAATATAAATCTAATTATCTATTAAAAATTGATATTTCAAACTGTTTATCTAAAAGGATTATCAGTAAAAAATTATAGTAAATTGGATAGAGATTCATAACACTTGCATAATTTACTATATTTTATTCTTTGAATAAAACAACATATATATTTTTAATAAAAAATCAATTATTTCACCATAGATTGTAAGTTCCACAATCCAAAAACATAAAGGTCACAATCTCAATGTTTTGTTTGGTTGCTATAATTGATCTCCAACTTTTATTAAACAAAATAAAACATCACCATTCACGAGTTTCCATTATTATTTTATCAAATATATAAAATTAGTATTTAAATTTAAATTATTATTTTTCTGCAGAATATTCACTTAGATAAGCCTGTCATAAAACCATACGAAATAATTGATTAAAAAAAACATTTATATTGACTATTTTATGCATGGAAAATAAACTTTGATATGCAAAGATTTGGTATCATATGTAAGGAACAAAAAATTATTTGATTCTTTCTAGATAATATTGTACTGTACACCCGTGACTTCTCCCTTTTGATTTACCTTCCATATTATCATGTTTGCAATATCAATTATATAATTTGCCCACATCATCCATAAATATAGTATATTATAAATTTGAATAAATAATAAATTTGATTCAGATATTTTATATATTATACTATATAATTTAGAGTAATACCCTAAAATAGCACCATTTTAAGTTTATCTTCCAAATTTAGCACAATAAAACTAAAATTCCCAAAATAGCATAAATTATTATGTAAAAATAATTATTTACCTTAAATAAAATATATATAAAATTAAAACATAATGTTTGGATTCACTTTTTCTAATTTAGGATTTAAATTTTTTTCATTAGGAATAAGTTTTCAATTATTTTAGTATTAAATTTGTGCTATTTTTTGAAATTTTAATGACTAGTGCTATATTTGGAACAAAAACTTGAAATGATGCTGTTTTAGTCAATTGCCCTATAATTTATTATATATTTAATTTATAATATTTTAATATATTTGTACTCAAGTTAACGTTCTCAAATGTTTAAAGACGTTAATACAATAAAGTATTTATGTTCTACAAAACACTAAAAATATCACATTAAAAAATACTTCACTTTTGTTGATATTATTATCTCGTATATTAATTATAATTTTATATATTCGCTCTTTTTAACTACTTATAAAACCATACTAGATTTATATTCACGCGTGTAGGGAAAAATATTTACAAATTATATAAATATTTAATTTATATTTAAGATTATTTTTAATATTAATTTTTTATATGTAAATTAAGGAAAGAAATAATTTTTTTTACGAAATTAATAGTATTTTTTTTATTAATTTAATAAAATATATTAATTATTTAACTAAATTAATAATAATGATATATATTATAATTATTCTAGTAATTTAAACCTATTTATATATTTATTTGAAACTCAATGTGGTTATGACACGTCATCATGATATTTCTGTTAATAATACATTATTTTTTTTAAATATTTCTCAAATAATATTTTATCTACTAATATATTCATATTGCTGTTTGATTGAAAATGGAACAATTGAATATTTTCATAGGATCTTTTTAATAATTTTTCTATTGTAATGATTTTCTATAATAATTTTATTTATATAAAATACTGAATTAGATTTGAAACAAAATAATTAACTGTTGCAGTGAGTGATTGTATCATTATTTCATACTTATTAGATTAGGTAATTAACAATCATTCTAATATGTTTTATCATAGGAAAATTATTGGAGCGAGATACTACGTGAAAGGGTACGAGAAATATTATGGATCCTTTAACGTTACAGCAAACAAAGACTTCTTATCTCCACGAGATCCCGATGGCCATGGATCCCACACAGCCTCTACTGCGGTTGGCCGCCGAGTCATCGGTGCATCAGCACTAGGTGGTTTCGCCATGGGCTCGGCTTCGGGTGGTGCACCGTTAGCTCGTTTAGCCGTATATAAAGCATGTTGGGCAATGCCTAACAAAGAAAAAGTAGATGGAAATGTTTGTTTACAAGAGGATATGCTTGCTGCAATGGATGATGCAATAGCTGATGGTGTTCACGTCATTAGCGTGTCGATCGGGACGACAGCTCCCTTGCCATTTTCGCAAGATGGAATTGCAATTGGAGCATTACATGCGGTTAAGAGAAATATTGTAGTTGCGGCTAGTGCAGGGAATTCAGGACCGAAACCAGGAACTTTGTCGAATCCAGCGCCGTGGATTATTACCGTTGGAGCTAGTACTCTTGATCGAGCTTTTATTGGTGGTCTTGTTCTTGGTAACGGCTATACAATTAAGGTAAGTAGCAACCTAACATATTATATTAAAATTTATACGTTGGTTATATTCGTTTGTTAGCTGTAGTTTTTTACGGCTGTAGCTATGGCAGATTATTGTTCGTTTAGCTACCACAACGGTCAGACGATGCGTGTTGCTTTGCAAATGTTTTGATCGCTGATTAAAATAGCGGTGCGACTAAAAATTTGCAAATCAACCGCAATCGCAATCACTAGCGGCAGACAAACGAATAATATATGTCGTAATCACAGCCGTAATATCGACCACAGTTGCAACTGTTTGCGGCGATTAAACGTACAACACTGTCATATTTTAGTATAATAGCGTTGTTCGTTTGTCTGGCAGCGATCTGCGGTCAGACGCTGCGGTTAGACACTGCAATATTGTTGTTCGTTTGATCGCCGCAGGTTATATCGCAATTTTTTAATCGCAAATGCTATAATTTCACAACGGTTAAAATTTTTTGCTGTAGTTTTCTGCGGTTGACTGCAGCGTTTGACCGCAGGAACCTGCGACGATCAAACGAACAACGTTTAGCCGCATGACACAACCACATGTTCCTATGGCTACGAAACGAACAACACTAATATATAGTTTTTTTTTTATTTAGACAGAGTCGATAACGGCGTTTAAAATGGACAAATTTGCCCCTCTAGTTTACGCAGCTAATGCAGTTGTCTCCGGAATTGCATTGAACGATTCATCGTAAGTCTTTATTTTTTTTTTAATTTTGATAACTAATATCATTTAATTTTATATTTGAATTGAGTAATGAATATATATCTTTTTGTGTGTGAAGGCAATGTTTACCAAATTCATTAAAACGAGAGCTTGTGAGTGGTAAAGTGGTTTTATGTTTAAGAGGAGCCGGTTCAAGAATTGGTAAAGGTATAGAGGTAAAACGAGTTGGAGGAGTCGGTATGATTCTCGGAAATTCGCTGGCTAACGGCAATGACATTCCATCAGATTCTCATTTTCTTCCGACTGCCGCGGTTACCCCAACCGTGGTCAAGAAAATTCTCGACTATATCAAAACCGATAAAAATCCAATGGCTTTCATCAAACCAGGGAATACGGTTTACAAAAATCAACCAGCTCCTTCAATGACCGGGTTTTCTAGCCGTGGTCCAAACACGATCGATCCCAACATTCTAAAGGTAATATTATCCCTTATATATTATTTGAGCAATATTTTAAGAAAATAATTTTATCATAACGTGTTATTAACATAAATTTTATTTGACGTGTCATCAACACAGTGAATTTCAAATAAATACATAAATGGATTTAAGTTACTAGAATAATTACAATATATGTCATTGTTAATAAATTGGTTAGAGAATCAATATATTTTATTAAACTAGTAAAAAATACTATTAAATTCATAAAAAATAATTATATTTGTTTCCTTAATTTACATATTTTTTATTAAAATAATTTTAAATAAAATTTAAAATTATATAAATATTTAATTTATATTTACTAATAAATAATATTATATAATTTGCGAATATTTTTCTCCACGTATAACGTAACTATAAATCTAGTTTTATTTTATTTTTAAATTTCAATTCATAACCACAACAACTCATATCCAAAGCTAATACATTTAATCTTTACTTTGTGGATTTTGTAGCCGGATATAACTGCTCCAGGACTTAACATATTAGCTGCATGGAGCGGAGCAGATTCCCCAAGCAAAATTTTGATAGATCAAAGAATTGTAGATTATAACATCTACACAGGAACTTCAATGTCTTGTCCTCATGTTTCTGGAGCAATTGCTCTACTAAAATCCATTCATCCCGAATGGAGTAGCGCTGCTATAAGATCTGCTCTTATGACCACTGGTAAGCAAATTTTTCCGATTATTTAGTTGGTTCGATATAGCTTAACCAAAATCTCGTTAAATTGTCTTGGATTTACTTAAAATTTTGTGTTTTTTAGCTTGGTTAACAAACGATGAGAAGAAACCAATTCAAGACATTAATGGTTTACCTGCGAATCCATTTAGTCTTGGTTCAGGACATTTCAGACCAACAAAAGCTGCGGATCCTGGTTTAGTCTATGATGCATCATACCAAGCTTATCTTCTCTATGGTTGCTCGGTTGGATTAACCAATATTGATCCGACATTCAAATGTCCAAGTACAATTCCTCCTGGGTATAATCTAAATTACCCGTCAATCGCAATTCCAAATCTTAACATATCAGTGACTGTTACAAGAACGGTTACAAATGTTGGAAATAGCAACTCAACAAGCACATACTTATTCAATGCTAAACCACCATTGGGTGTCTCGATTAAGGCTGAACCGAATATGTTAGTTTTTAACCGGATTGGTCAGAAAGAACAATTCAAAATCGTGGTTACAGCACAAAGAGACAGGATGACGAATGCGAGTGGAAAGGGTCAATACCAATTTGGATGGTTTAGTTGGACAGATAGTTACCATGTTGTGAAGAGTCCAATTGCTGTCTCTTTAGCTTGATATTATTGTTGCTTAATTTGGGGGGTTTTAATCGATTTAGATTTTATAGGGGTCCAAGTGAAAGAAATAGAAAAGAATAGTGATAAAAGGAAAATGGGCTTGTTTGGTCAATCCATAAGCCCAACCACCTCATTATTTGTACTATTGAACATTGATAATACAATAACACTGATAAAAATATATTTGCATTCTATCATAAAGACAATTATTACATGGTATTTAGTCAAATATCACATTTAAACATAAAATTATTTCTAAAAAATAATTTAATCAAATGAAAAATGATAATTTTAAACATAAATTTATTTTTAAAAAATAATATAATCAAACATAATATAATAATTTTAAATATAAATTTATTTCCAAAAATAAATTAAATTATATATATTAAACTAAAAATGAATTTAGAAAAAATATTTACATATCATTACAAAATGTTATATGACTAAAAACATTAATATGACTAAAAATTATTATCGCTTATACATTAAAATACAAGTGAGTTCTAAAAAAAATATTTACATGTCAATAAATATTAATATAGCAAAAAATTTTATTACTTATTATCTCCTATACATTAAAAAATAGAAGTGAGTTCTGAAAATAAATACTTACATATCATTAAAAAAGTTGACATAACAAAAATAATAATGACATGAAATTTAATCAATGAAATGGTAATTTTAAACATAAATTATCTATAAAAAATCAAATAAATCGTATATATTAAATTAGAAATAAGTTTAGAAAAATATTTAATACCATATATGTTTTCAATTTTATGGTTTTATTTAGGTTTTATACATTTATAGTTGTTTCAAATAATTTATTTCGTTTGAAAAATTACGATAAATAATTTATATTTTTCAATCATGGTTATTACTTTTATATGTCTATTGAATTATTCATATTTTAATCAACATCCAATTATATAGTTGGTAATTTTAAAATTTAATATTTAAAAATAAAAATTAATTTTACTAAAACAATAGTCATAATTATATAAAACAAATGGTTAATAATATGTATTATATATAAGTTCATAATTTTTAATATATAATCGTACCAAAATATAGTTTAGATATAATTTTGTATATTAAACTAAAAACGTAAGCATATTAGAAATTGAAAAATATACAATTTTTCTAGTTTTAAATACGTAAAACACAAATAAAATTCATCCGATATAATAAATATGTAATATAATAGATTAAAAGAGAAGTGAATTCTAGAAAAATATTTACATATAGTTAAAAAAGATGACATAGCTAACAAAAATTACAAAATAACGTTTAGTCAAATATGACATGATAATTTTAAACATAAATTTATTTTTAAAAATAAATAAATCATATATATTAAATTAGAAATGAGTTTAGAAGAAATATTTAATACCATGTATGTTTTTAATTTTAGATTTTTATTTAAATTTTATTGATTTATAGTTGTTTCAAATAATTAATTTGGTTTGACAAATTACTATGAATAATTCGTATTTTTTCAATCTTGGTTATTACTTTTATATATCGATTGAGTTGTTCATATTTTAATTAATATTCAATTATTAAAAAATTAATATTTAAAGATGAACTTTATTTTCTCAAAAAATAGCCAAAAACATACAAAAATAATGGTTAAAAAGTGTATTATATACAAATCCATATTGTTTAATATACAATCGTATCAAATATAGTTTATTTTATTATTTGATTCTAAACTAAAAATATAAACATATTAAAAATTGAAATATATAATTTTAATAGTTTTAAATACATAAAAATCATTTTATATAATAAATATATAATATAATACATATAACATTTTAATAAAATATAATAATAATCTAAGTTTATAATATGTTATATTCACGCAAGGCGTGAACATATTATCTAGTTATATAAGTAAAAAAAGTATATATCTAAAACAAAATAAAATAGAATTATTCTAAATATAGAGTAATCATTCTATTATTTTATTTCAAAATTGAATATAGAATGAGATTAGAAATATTTTTACGGTGTAATAAAATGAAAAATTAAAAATAAAGTGGGATTGAAAATGCTCTTATGGGTTCTTAGCTATGTTGCTATTTGCCAATATGTTTTTCCAATATAAACAACTAAAATGTGCATCTTTTCTAATTCATTTTAAATGATTCAATATACAAGTATTCTCAAAATCATCAATAAAAAATATCAAAATAAATATATAAATACACTTAATTTAATAGAATAATTATAATATATAATATTTATATTAATTTGGTTACAAAATCAATATATTTTTATTAAACTAAAAAAATATTATTAAATTCGTAAAAAATAAATCTTTTTTTAATTTATATATATAAAAGTTAATGTTAAAAATAATTTTAAATAAAAATAAAAATTATATAAATATTTAAATTTTATTTCTTAATAAATAATATTATATAATTTACAAATATTTTTCTATATGACATGTATATAAATCTAGTTAGTTAAATAGAGTTGATTGTGTTTGTGTTTGAACTCTATTACAATCTATTATTAAATTTTTTTAAATATTAAAAATGGAATATGATCTGATAATGTCTATAACTATATCAGGAAGAACACGTGACATTCTAGGTGCCAACACATACGACGACGTTTCATTCGAAAGCCACATCTGTTCTTTAAACTCATTCATATCATCTTACCGTACATTAATGATTATAGAAGATTAGAACTCAAAAAGAGACTTTAAATAATTAATAAAAAGGAGAGAATCATGAAATGGAACATAAGGGAGAAATCTTGAGATGGAAAAGAGTGAGACAATCAACCTCAGAAGAAAAAGTAATTTCTACCATTTGCATTTAATCGGAGAGAAGTGTGAACTTATGGTGCAACAAGATCTGGTGTCTCAGCTTCAACAGATATCAAAGTGGTGTGAACTTTGTCGACCCAATTGTCTAATTGATCCCTCAAAGACTTGATCTGTTGAATCCCCAGTACTCTCGGTTGCGCCCATGACACGTACACTGTTCCATTCACTTGGTCTACTATGCCCTCAATCAAATGCACCTGCATCATTCATTTTCCATTTTTAGATTCTACAAAATCATTAAGCATACACAAACACTTCTCATTTTATCTTCAAGTCACAAACGAAACTGAGTCAACAAGACAAATGACAGATATACTGCTATGTTAACGGCAGACTTTGGGGTAATAAATGAAACGAGAGAGAAAGATACAATCAGATACTAATACTTACAGATAGACTCTTCATGAGAAGGTGCTCAACATCTTCAATGGACAGTTTAGTACGCTCAGCAATGACACTCAAAGGGATGGTTCTATCTTCAGCGGGTCGGCTGAAGTATGGTTTAAAAGTAACTGATTTAGCACAAGATTTTTATTATTTATTTATATGAGATACGATTTCATTCAGAGAAGTTACCTGAAGATGATCTCGATAAGGCAGAGAATGTTAATCTTTTCCAATAGTTTCTTCTCATTCTCAACTAATGCTGGTTGGGCAATCAGGGATGCGTTGTGCACACGACATAGTTCTTGATACTGAACTAAATTACCATGGTTGAATGCCTGGAGAATGTGGTAAAGCCATTCCACATTTGTTCCGATAAGACTTTTCAACTGTCATCAGAGAAATATTAACATGTAAGAGAGCCAACTACAGTTCTAACAGAACTATAACATGGGAGTTAGAAGCTCTTTCCATGTCACAAACAGTATGGTTAACCTCAAGCAATGAAAGATCAACAAGAAACCTTTAAGGTGAACTCACAATGGGATGAGCTAACAGTTCCCCAAAGTTATATATGTTCTCTCCAAGCAGAGCTGAAAGTGACAAATCGAAAGCCAAATCCTAAAAAGACACAGAAAATGATCTGATATTAGCAATTTCATCAGTGAATACAGGATTTCTACAATTGTTAACACTTTTCTCCTCCTGTTTCCTCTAAATTTGACCAATCTTCTTATCTACTATGGCTAACAGGAAACTTAGTAGACAAAATATGAAATTTCAAGGATATACCAGCTTAAAAGATTCTGAGAGTTCCTCCACAGACGTATATGCAAGATAAAGTAGAGCATTTTTGTAAAATTCAGAAAATTCTTGACGGAACTTATGGTACTGAGAAGACACCCAATAGAAGGTGGCATAGACTGAAGGATCAATGTCAGTCATACTATCAAGAGAGTTCTTTCCATCGTCCAATATTTTCTTGCACTCCTTCTGGTCACCTTGCTCAAGCTTGAATAAAGCTTTTTGTGTTTCTATATATATGATTGGTTCAGCTATCCGAGGCTCTTTAGTAGCTTTAAGCTTCTCAATCACTCCTTCAAGATAGCTAACCGCAGCTTCTTTCTCAGGGTACTGTCGGGAGACTACCACAGCAAAATGCGCAAGCTTCAGGAGATTGATCTTCGTCTCAAAGTCAGTGATGAAATTGTTATAGAGCTGTATTAAAGCATCACCAGCCTGAAAAGAATTTACATTTTAACAAGAAGTTAATAACTTAATATTGACACACGAACTTGGACGAATAATTATACACAATACAATCTTTAACAGGTATATCAATAGCATAACGAGTAACACTAACACCAGAACAGGAAAAAAAACAGATTCAAGCTCGGGAAAAGGTTTTGGATATCTCTAGACCCAAAGACTCAAGCTCACGTATTTGCGAATCTATCATTCACGTTTAGCACCAATGGAATTCACTGATAAAAAAACTTGAATATACTTGCGAATTTCAGCAAATCTAAAAGCCATAACTCGAAAGAGTTCTTAAGATGTCTTCTAAGACCCTAACATAGAAAAAATACCTAATCACCGTCCATGGGGATATCTGGATCCTGTTACTCGGAAGTAAAACACAAACTTTTTTCTAACTTTCTAGAGATCTATGGACCCTAAATCACTACGGAAAAGAACCAAGATACCTGAAAGACAGCAAGAGCGATGAACTGCTCGAGCTTAAGGGTGAGTTGATGCCAGAGCTTTTTCTGATACAGATCTGCAAGGGAATTGTACCATTCACCGAGCTCTGGATGCGCATTTTTCTGAGATTCCAAGTATTGAAGAGCAGTCATGGTCGATTTGGAAGCAAATGAAGATGAAAGAAGAAGCAGTTTGGACGTCAGAAAATGAAAATCCTAAAAACCCTTCTCCTCCTTCTCTTTTGCTAATTAGAGAGTCTATTTTCAAAAGAAAACTTCGCGGCCAAAATCTAATTTATAAGTTTAAGAAGCCATTTTAGGAAAATAAAACTATACTGACGCCAATTTGTAATTTAGGGGTCAGAAGTAGGTCCGGCACGGTCTGGCAAATAGTTCACCGGACCGATCCGGTTTTGACATCTGAGGGTTCAAATCAAAAGAGGTGGATAAACTCATGAGCTTTGCAGTAATGGTTAGCCCTGGTCGAATAATCCTAATTGAATGAACCAAAACTATACCAAAAAATAATTTCAGTTGATATTACTTATAAAAAATTAATTCAACGGATATTATTTTGAAAAACCATAGTTATTAGTTAATAACCGAAATCCAAAAACCGGAATAATATCTAAAAAATCGAATTATTTTCGATCATTTTCGGATATTTTGCTTATTTTCGGTTATTTTTAGTTATTTTCGATTATTTTCGGTCATTTTTGATTATTTTTCGATTATTTTTTTATTATTTTTAGTTATTTTAGTTATTTTTAATTGTTTTTCGATTATTTTTATTATTTTTAGTTATTTCGGTTATTTTTGGTTCACCAAATTATTTATGGTTATTTTCGGTTTGTAAATTTAATAACTGAACCGACTGAAATCGAGATATATCCAAACCGAAATATATAAATAATCGAATAAATTTTTAATATTATTAACTGAAAAAACCAAAATAAAAAATAACCAATCGAAACCGAAATTAATATCCGAATGCACCAACTCTAATAATGGAAAGTTTTAACTGTTTTTTTTGTTTTATCTCACTGTTTCCGGATTTATTCGGGCAAAAATTCCAAGTGTTTAATAAATTCGGGTAACCGTGTCCATTCGGGTTACGGGTATCTGGTAATTGGGTTTCAGAGCTTCGGGTCGGGTCCTTCCTCTACTGCACTACTCACTAGTGGCGCTTTGATTTCCTTTCTCTCTAGAGAGAGAGAGAGAGAGAACGATGGATGAACAAGACCTTGAGTATTGGGATGAGGTATTTCTGGAAGCCGCCATGAAAGCCGAAGAAATGGCGGTTGTATCAGCTCCGGCGCAGGATATGTCGAAGAGTTCGTCGTCTGTATCTCACGCCGTGCAGTTACAATCCGCGGGACAACGGAAGAAATTTCCAGTTTGTGATCCTTTCTTTAGCTATTCTCCACCGAGAGTACTCTCTCAAAGAGTAGACGGTCCCAGTGACGCGTTAATGGATTACTCCAAGTCAACGGTGACAGCTAAACCAGTCTCTCCTACTTCTTCGACTCGTCGCTATGATAACGAGAAGGATCTCGAAATTGATCGGTTAAAGGTTAGGGTTATGATTTTTTACGTCTCTTTGATCAAGAAGATATTTGATACTTGTTTCTCTGGTCTGTAGTAGTTTCTCATTTTGTTCTTGTGGTGTATGATAACAGAAGGAGCTGGGACGTGTCTCGAAGCAGTTGCTTGATCTGGTTCGATCATATTTCTTATTTTTTCAGTTCATTTAAATTTCTGTTTCAAGCTTTAAAATGTTGATATCTCTTTGATGGTTACCACATTGTTCTAGGAGCAAGAATGTTCTCGGCTTAGAAAAGGGAAAAGCAAAGAAACACAGTCCAAAAACTTGTGTGCTGAAAACAAAGGGCAACCTGCTACTGTCTATGCTTCTAAAAGAACAAACTTGTGAGTGATATTGTTTCCCTGTGTATGATCGATTTGATCTTTTAAGTAATATTGGTCCTTTAGGTCGTTTTCCTTGTTCTTTAAGAACTTGATTCGTTTCTGAATGAGCATGTCCTTCATGTATCTAGTCTTGTAGAATATGGCGTCTTAGGGTTCTATCATTCTAAGTTTTACATCCTCATCATCTTTACAAAGGTTAATTGGTGAACTGCAATGGTGGATGGTTAAATCGTTTGTCAGCTAAGAGTTGCTCGTACTCTTTCTTATCTCCACTTTAGAGAATCAATCATCTATGGTGCATGACCAGAACTTATCATTCAGTAGTTTGGTACTTTAATTACAAAACAGTCTAATGCAGAAGTCTTGTGAAACAGGGAACCAGATGTTGCAACTTCCCTAAATGATGGAGAAACAGATTCTACAACGGGGTTAAATGAGAAAAGAAGTATGTGAATGTATATATTGGCAATAATGAGTTTGAATGATTTTGAAGTTCTGTTGTGTGTATAAAAACGTTTGGTTTTTCATTCATTATTTTGCTTTGGCATAGAGCAGGCTTCAAGACCATTGGTGTTCAGGTGGAGCTGGGCAATCATGCTGACCTTTCAAAGAAACTGCTAGATATCTGGCTTACCTCAACTTTTCAGGATCCAAGGAGAAATCTGATTTCAGACTTGCTACTGGCTTGTTCAACAGATCTCCAGATTCTCTTTAGTTTTATGAAAATCAGTACGCCTCCCCAAGAAATTGACAAACAGGCATCTAAAACCTCGTTGAATATACAATCTTCTATAGCATTAGAATCTGAAAAAGTATATCATTTGTACTCTGCTGTAACAAAGGTATGACTTTTAGTTCAAACATTATTCTTGTTGGTATATACATTGGGTCATACTATATGTCTTTGAATTGCCTATCTATGCTGCAGATTAGTTGTGGGTTTGTAAATCTGAAGAACTTGGTTGAACCACTACTTGATCTTTGTAAGGCAGAAAATGTAAGTCAGATTTAGATTCAGGGCTTTATCTGTAATTTTTAGAGTTGTTGACCTCTTATATTCTCCCTTTCTGGTGAGCGAATTCATTCCTCTTTGTTCTGCAGGCCGTTCTTGTTCATAGATCTCTGCATGTGCTACATGTGCTGTTGGAAAATATATGTGGTGTTGAAAAGAGATTTGAAGCCAGGTATCTACTCTCTCTATCTGGGGTTAGTTTCTATTCTTTCCAATATTTCTTCGCTCTAGATTCGTACACTTTCCATAAACCATTGGTATCATTTTTATTTGAAGTTACTATATACCCTAATATCATAAGTTCATACAATAGGTCTTTATAGTGTTCTTATAAACTTTGATTTGATCTTTCCAGTGCACTCTATCAGGGACAATGTCACAGATGAAGACGCCAAATTTCATGGATATAAAGGTAGAAGGAAGACTAATATGATCACTGAAGAGTCAGTTTACTCAAGTAATATCCCATTTCGGGGAACATCTGATGCAGAGTCAAGCAGGAAGATTCAAGGAGATACTGATAACTCGCAACCGAGTTGGGATGCGAACTGGCGTTCTCTGTTTAACTTGATGAATCAAATTGCTAGTAGAAGAACTGAAGAAGATGTGAAACTGGAAGCAGTGACAATAATGAACATAATTGTGCTGAGCACGGATGCTTATAGTGAGAGAGAAACGTAAGCACACAAACCATTTTCTTTTTCTGGTTCGGCTAACATCTGCAGTCATATAACGATATTCTATTCTTTGACCAGTTTTATCTCCAAGGAAGTGTTTGAGAGCATTTCATTACTTTTAAGAAAAGAATGTGGCTTACATGTGAGGAAAGAAGCTATTCATCTTTTCTACTTGCTTCTCAACTGTAAGTACCCAATTTACTTGCTCTATTAACTGCCAAATCATTTTGAATTGTACTTGTTTATCATGAAAAATTCTATTCTTTCTTCTTTAACCTATTATCATCACATTTCCGCTTCCTAAAGTAGGAATTTTTTTTGTTTATTTTCCATCTAAAGGCCCAAAACTATTAGCTGGATTTGATTCTCACCATGAGGAAAGGAAATCTCCAGCTTCTGGAAACCACAGCGAAGAAAATCTCTTTGCTTTGGAAGCATTTGGTATGATCTTTGAAGGTTTAGCAAATTGTCTGACTTCTCCCAGAAAGACATCAGAGGTGCACAAAACCAAAGAGCCGCTCATGTCAAATTGTTTAGTTAGGTGGCTTTCTGTAATTTGGATTAACACAAGTTTCGGTTGATTTGACTTTCAGGATCTGGGACTCTGTCGGAATGTAATAATGATCTTGGCGTTAGTAGCTTCTTCAGGAAACTCTGGCTATGAACTACTATCAAGTCACAAATTACCACAAGACACCAACTTCCTAATGCTCATACTACATCTTTTAGCCGCAGAAATAGACTCGGAATCAACAGAGATTCATCCAAAAGCAGAAATATTCAAAGCGAGGTAAATTCATTGACCCGGGTGATTTTACAGCAAGAAATGTAATCTGCTAACATCTATTTTAGCAAGAAATGTAATCTGCTAACATCTATTTTGTTGTTGACTGGCACAGGACACTTTTGATAAGAGAGATACTGATACTACTAAACAGACTTATCTCTGGCTCTTTGAGCTCTTCTACTATTCTAAGGGAACTAACAAAGAGCAGAGACATGGCGAGTCTAACGGTCGATGCAGCAACAAGATTATCCCGTAAAAGAAACTTACTTGGACAACCCGAAAGCAGTATTGAGAGAATGAGGGAATCCGAAATCACGGATTTAGCACGCATTTTCAAGAGACGGGTTTTCGCCTTCTTAGGTGACAATACTTCATAAACACACACAAAAAAGAAAATCATTGGTGTTGTTGTTGAGCTTCCTTTCGTGAGCATATATTAGATGTGGAAATGTCTGCAGATTAATGAGTCATTAATTTCAGTTTTGATCAGACAATCACCGAACTGTCTTTTGGTTTCTTCTATTCAAATTGTTAACTAACCTTTTTTATGTTTATCAATACAAGAAAACTCTATGGTAACACACAATGAGGTTACAACAAGCCAATCTCACACTAAATGGAAAATGGGCACAGATTTCACTGATAAAGACACTGTTTTGATAGTCTGATTCTGTCCCTCTACCAAGCTTATTTGTTGTCTGAACTTTGCACTATGAGCTTGAACCTATCCAACAAAGGAGTTAAACAAAACAAAATTCGAATTCAAAATACTGAGAGATCCCCACCTACATCAAACTATAGGATTGATTTTGATTCTTGAATATATGATATCATGATAAATTGATGAGACTTAGAAAACAAAGTATTTGAATTTTACTCTCATTAAAATAGAGTAACACAATACATTACTTTATACAAAATTGGAAAAACTTAATTTCCTAAACTAATACAGAAATCATATATTAAAGATTACATTTGTTACTAACAACAAAAATAAAATCATACTAGATTTATTCCTACGTCATTCGTGGAGAAAAATATTCGTAAATTATATAATATATTTTTTATTAGTAAAGGTAAATTATTTATATAATTTTAACTTTTATTTAAAATTATTTTTAATATTAATTTTTGTATATGTAAATAAGGAAATAAAAATATTTTTTACGAATTTAATAGTATTTTTGGTAAGTTTAATAAAATATATTGATTCTCTAACCAAATTAACAACAATTATATATTTGTAATTATTCTAATAAGTTAAACCCATTTATATATATATATATATATATATATTTATCTAAAACTCACCATGGATACATCATGATATTTTTGTTAATAACATGTTATGATAAGATTATTTTTTAAAAATATTTCTCAAATAATATATTATGGATTATCAATATCTGAATTCATAGTAATTATTTTTTTCTCCTTCCTATCTTGTTTTTGTCTATTCCCATAGTTATCCAGTAAGACAATAAAACAATCATACACTAATCTAACAACTGTAATATTAAGTACAACAAACACATGTGATAAATTTTATGTATGTCTTTAATTAAAAACACATATCACTATTCAATTAAGTAGCCAATGAATAACTGAATATTTTGAAAAATAAGATATATCTTGTGTCCCAAGGCTTAAGGGAATTATTCAATTTTCTCAAAGTCAGTTAGATAATAATGGGTGCTTTGATATCATCACTACCAAACTAATAAATCGAAAGTATCGTAGGTCTTTTGCATGAATCTTAAATATCCATCACAGTAAAGAAAACAAAAATCATAATCATATGTTTCTCCTATTGCATTTACATTATATTGCCAAGTTTGTGTGGAATTATTATTGCCTATTGGTAGCTTGATTTTGGTATAGTGTTGATCTTAAGAGCTTGATAGATTTCAAAGAGTTGAGAATATTGTAAACATATCAATTATGTCATATATAAATAAAAGTCTTAAGAGTTATTTTGCCAATAAATTCACTAATATATAAGAATAGTTATAAAATATAAACTAACTAGATTTATATCCACGTGCGTGGAGAAAAAATATTCACAAATATATAATATTATTTATTAGTAAATATAAATTAAATATTTATATAGTTTTAATTTTTATTTAAAATTATTTTTAATATTAATTTTTGTATATATAAATTAAAGAAATAAAAATATTTTTTTTTTTGCAAATTTAATAAGTTTTTTAGTTAATTTAATAAAATATATTGTTTTTCTAACCAAATTAATAACAATGACATATATTGTAATTATTCTACTAACTTAAACATATTTATATATTTATTTGAAACTAATTATGGTGATGACACGTTAACATATGTCATGTTCGTTTGGCAGCCGCAGGAACCTGCGCCTACGGCAGATTGTTGTTCGTTTAGCTGTCGCATGTACCTGCGTCAGATGCAGCGATCAGACGCTGCATCATGCGTCGTAATTTTTTCGACCGCTGATTAAAACAGCGGTGCGACTAAAAATCTGCGATCAACCACCGGCGATAGACAAACGAGCAACATCTGTCGCAGCCGCAACCGCAGGATTGACCGCAGCCGTAGCCGCAGGCGCCTGCGGCGATCAAACGAACAACACTATAGTATTTTTGTTAATAACATGTTAATGTGAAGTTATTTTTAAAAAAAATTTCTCAAATAATATTTTCAGAGAAAGTGGTTAGATATGTAAACAAACTAAAAAATGAAATGCCTTTTTTACCAATAACGGTAATAAAAATAATATTTGGTTATCAATAAGATTAATACAATAAAATAGTATCTTTTTAAATTTATATTTCAAATTTAACATATTAAAAATAAAATTTCTAAAATACCATAAATTATTATATAAAAATAATTATTTATTTCAAATAAACTATATATAAAATTAAAATATAATATTTATGTTAATTTAAAATTTAAAATTTTTTATTAAAATAAATTTTTAATTATTTTATTATTAAATTTATAATATTTTTAAAAATTTAAATGATTATTTTATATTTAAAACAAAAATTTGAAATACTGATATTTTAATAATTCTCCATCCAAAATAATTGGTAGTGAAATCTTACCGGAAAACATTTGGTCATTTGAGGGTTTGGACAAAATGAGGAATACAACAATAATCTCCTCTCGAAGCGGCCATCGAGCCACGTATATTATGTGTGGGTCCCAATCCAAAATGCATAAAGACAAAAGACTAGCAAACATCCACGTGTTCTTCTTGGAGTTACCGTTATGTCCCCACCGTCGTACATGTGACATTCAGATTATTCTATTCTCCTTGTCCTCCGGCGAATATTCCACGCTGGCAGTCTACGTGACATGCTCGTCCCATGCACTTTCTTTTCTCATTAATTTTTCGTAATGTTTTGAATGGCCAATTCTTAAAACACCATAAAAAATATTTGTTTCAAAAATATAATTAATTTTTATTCTATTTTTCAAAAATATTTTTATATTTTAAAAAAACGACTCCTAAACTTTAACCTAAGAATTATATTTTAAATTCTAAAAATTAAATCGTAAATTTAAAATATTAAACTCAATTCAATTATTTAAATTATAAAATATTGATATTTATAAATAAATAATGTTTGATAATATTTTCGAAAAATAAAACTATTGTGTTATTTTTGGAAAAAGTTTTCAAAGTATTTAAATATTTTCGTGATTTTAAAATATTTAAACGTTTTATTATTTTTATGTTTTTCTTAAAAAATTTGTTGTTTTTTCGATTTATACCAAAAAATTATATTACTAAAATCGCTATAAGAATAAGTTTAATTTGATTGTTTATTCTGAAATATTGATGTGAAATTAGTAATAAAATATTTAAAAAATTTTAACAATCAAGTTAAACATATTTTTAATCGCATTTTAAAATAACTTAATTTTGTTGATGTGAAATTAGTAATAACAAATAAAACTAGGTAATACCATAAAATATCATCATTTTAAATTTATTTTCCAAATTTATCACAATAAAACTAAAATTCCAAAAATAATACAAATTATTATATGAAAATAATTATTTATCTTAAATAAACTATATATCAAATTAAAACATAATATTTGGAATCACTTTTTCAATTTTAGGGTTTAAATTTTTTTATTATGAAAAGTTTTTAATTATTTTATTATTAAATTTGTGATATATTTGAAAATTTAAATTATTATTGTTATATTTAAAACAAAAAATTGAAATATTGTTATTTTATTCAATTGCCCAATAAAATTTCTTAAAATTAAAAATTTAGCATTCAAGTTAAAATATATTATTTTTAAAAATAACGTTTTTATATTTCTTGAATTAAAGAAAGTGAAATTTTGCCTTCAATAAATTTTATTGAAAGCAAAAAAAAAAAAGACCAACATGGAGAGAGATCAATTCAATTGATTGTATGAGAATAAGACAAAAACTTTAGGTATAAGTTATTCGAATTTAATACACCTAAATCTAACATTGATATATTCAATTTCAAATTTAATAATTTATATCTCTAATGGTAACCAAACATCCATGATGCGGGCCATGTTCCTCTCACCCATTTTACAATACAAAAAAAATATTATAAATGAGAAAATGGTTATTAAAAAATTAAAAAATTAAAAAATTAGTCTGATATATTTAAATATTAAATTTTTTAATAAATCATTTAAATAATATTTGTAATTGATTATGCCGATTTATTTATAAAATTAGTGAATACTAACAACAAAAGTAATACAACAATCTCGGTTAGATTTCGATGTTTAGTTTTACCTAGCTAAAATACGTAATAGAGTTAACATTATTATTTATGATGTTAATATTAACTAATCTCATACATAAATTGATGTATTCAAATATAAATTATTATTTAAATGGTTTATTAAAAAAATTAATATTTAAATGGCTTAAACACTAAAATTCAATATTTTATTTTACAATTAATGCACAAAATCTACTGTTTAACACATGAGCTTATGTTAAACGAGTCCAATGATCGAACTCTTACTTTCTAAATTATTTAACAAAATTATGAAAATATTAATGGTTATCTAATTTTTAAATATATCAATATTATTAATTTAAAACAAAAAACAAAAAATTTATTGAAAAAATGTAAATTCTAAATTAAAATACCATAATTTAATTATTATTTTTTAATTTTGATTTATAGTTTAAATAAATAAAACATATATAATGATTTATATTATTTTTTGAAAAAATAAATGTTTAGAATCAAAAATAGAATAATTAAAAATAATATTGTTACTATTTTGTTAGGGCAATTGACTAAAATAGCATCATTTCAAGTTTTTGTTCCAAATATAGTACTAGTCATTTAAATTTCCAAAAATAGCACAAATTTAATACTAAAATAATTGAAAACTTATTCCTAATGAAAAAAATTTAAATCCTAAATTAGAAAAAGTGAATCCAAACATTATGTTTTAATTTTATATATATTTTATTTAAGGTAAATAATTATTTTTACATAATAATTTATGTTATTTTGGGAATTTTAACTTTAGTGTGCTAAATTTGGAAGATAAACTTAAAATGGTGTTATTTTAGGGTATTATTCCAAATTTGTTAAGTGAGCTCTTATTTCTTATAAAATATAAAATTACTTTAATTATATTTAAAAGGAAAACAAAGGAAGGTTGACGTTAAGTGACAAAATCATGTCTCCACTTCTCCTCCTCCATCATCGTCACCGCGACGACTTTTTATTCTTTCTCTCTCATTTTCCTGAAAAAGTTTTCTTCATCATACTTTCTCTCTGTCTCTCTCGTCGCTGATTTCTGCAATTTCTCTTTTCCCTAATTCCAATCGTATCACATATATTTCGAAATCCCTTCCCCCTTTAATTTTCTTCTCCGGCCAAAAACTTTGGAGCTCATTCGCCATTTTTTTGTTTCTAATACGCTTCCTCCTATCTCGTCCGGAAGAGGACATTCGAAAGTTAGTCTCTTTCTGCGTGCCGCTCATTGATTTTCCCGCCATTACTTATCTGAGGATTTTTAACCGAACTTAAAATGGAGAGAGTGAATCTGGGAGGTTTAGGTTACGAAAATGGCGGAGTTATGATGACGAGAGATCCTAAACCGAGGCTGAGATGGACTGCCGATCTTCACGATCGCTTTGTCGACGCCGTCGCTAAGCTCGGTGGCGCAGACAGTAAGCTTCTCTTCCTCCTCCTTCTTCTTCAATTGAGATAACCGGTTTACTCCGGTTTGGTTAGTTAAAGTTTTATACCAGTTCATATATACAAATTCGTCTATGTTACAGAATGAAAGAAGTTTTTTCTTTAATTCATTGATTCTCTCTGTATCGTGATAACTTCTTCAATGGATTAAATTCCTCCATTAATCTGGTTTCTTGATCAAATATATTCTTGGTATGATCTATAGAAGCAACTCCTAAATCGGTTCTGAAGCTGATGGGATTAAAAGGCTTAACATTATACCATCTCAAGAGCCATTTACAGGTCCAATTTTCACATTATACATATTCTCCAACACACATACATATTACTAGATTGTTACATGTGATTTAATCTATTGTGGATTTTTCATGTTCTCTGTATTTTGTTCGCAATGTGTAGAAGTATAGACTCGGCCAACAACAAGGGAAAAAACAAAATCGATCAGAACAAAACAAGGAGAATGCTGGTATGTATGTTTATATGTGATGTTTGTATGTATGATTACATACAACAATATGATTAGATGTATGTGCAGGAAGTTCATATGTGCATTTTGACAATTGTTCTCAAGGAGGAATCTCGAATGAATCAAGATTCGATACACATCATCAGAGGTATTATGTCTCTGTCAATGAAAATGGAATCGTGAAATTTCTTTAGTACATGTTTGACAAAATTTGCTGATGAACATGAGCAGACAAAATGGGAATGTACCTTTTGCAGAAGCAATGAAACATCAGGTAGATGCGCAACAGAGGTTTCAAGAACAGCTTGAGGTAACAAGAAAGGAACAATCTCTTGAAAAAACTAATATCAAAAAGTTATCTGAATTTAGTTTTTCATTTCGTGGTGTGTATAGGTGCAGAAAAAACTGCAGATGAGAATGGAAGCACAAGGAAAGTATTTGTTAACATTACTAGAGAAAGCACAGAAGAGCATACCATGTGGTAATGGAACAGAAACAACAGAGAAAGGTCAATTCACAGAGTTCAATCTTGCAAATTCAGGACTTGTAGGAGGAAATGACATTAATGACAAGAACGAAAAGACAGGTTTGGTCACAGATATCCCACATGTTAATGGTGATTTGACTGAAGATTTTGGATTAAATGGAGAAGGAAAGAGAGAAGAAACCGGAGATGCAGGTGTTAAACCGGAATCCGGGTTTGTAAACTTCGATTTGAATTCTAAAAGTGGGTATGATCTATTGAATTGTGGGAATTATGGGATTGAAGTGAAGCCAAATGTGATTGCAGATAGACATCAATAGGTATTATTCATTTTCTTATAGAATATTACACATTGGCTTCATGTATTCTATTTCACAATTAAGTATCAAAACCTCGTTCAAGTCTCAGTGTTAAAAAAATAGTCAGATAAATACAAAATAATTGCTTTCTTTTTTTTACCATTTTTATTATTGTTTTTACAATTTTCAACAATTTTTATATGTTCAATTCTGTAAAATAGCATATTTTAAATTTTTATTTCAAAAGTAACAACATTAGTTTAAATTTATAATAATAACATAAACTTAAAATTAAAATTCATTCAAATTCCTTTTTAATAAAAAAAATTAAAATTATAAATTAGAAAAACATAAATATAATATTTTAACTTATGTATAATTTATTTAAAATAAATAAGTATTTTTACATAATTATTTATATTATTTTTGAAATTTTAATCACATGATTCTAAATTTATAACAAAACTTTAAAATGTGATATTTTATAGTATTACTATTCTGTCTATATAATTCTACTATAACTAAGGACAAAACAATAAAAATTGCATTATGTGTATTGGCTTAGAAAACTCTTTTATATATATTTTTATTTTATTTGTCGTCAATCTTTTATAAAATAGTTTACTAGTAAATCGTCTTCTATTTATATGCATGACTGCCAATTAAATTTAAAAAAAGTGATATAAATTGGGTAATTGGCAAAAATAGCATTCTTTAAATTTTTATTCTAAATATTATATTATTAATTTAAATTTTTTAAAATAGAACAAATTTAATATTAAAACACTTTAAAACTTCTTTTTAATAAAAAAGTAAACTTTAAATTAGAAAAAAAATCTAAATATAATATTTTAATTATATTTTTAATTTATTTATGGTAATATGTATTTTCAAAAAATAATTTATAGTATTTTGGAGTTTTAAATTTAAAATGGTAAATTTAAAACAAAAATTTAAAAATACTATTTTAGAGTATTACTTATTTTTTTGGGCCTAAATGTTTTCAAATTTTTTTAACCTGAAAATAATAAACTTCTAATTTAATATTCTACTTTTGTTCTTAAATGTTAGTCAACTATAATTATTGACTTTTGTTGAGATTAAAACAGTCTTATTAATAAAATTTGAATATTTTATATAAAATAAACAAAAAGTTTACTTGTTTTTCTTTACTTTTTCAAAAGTTTATAATTAAGTAATTAAAATCATCTTTCTACTATTAGTTGGTATATCATATATTCAAAACACAATGAAAAATAAACAATTTCGAAAATATTATAAAGCGTAAGTATGTCAGATCAACGAATATGCAAACATACAAAAGAAAAACTAAATACTATCATAATTAAAATTAAATTAATTCCAAGAAAATTCAGATACCATTATTGAGTTGGGATTTTCATATGTTGATTTTTTCATTTTTTTTAATGTCAGTATTGAAACTATTGGGAGAGGAATGTTTTCCTTTACACAAAAATATATTTGCATTCTCCATATTATATGTATTGTTTGTTACGTATACCAAACATTTATAATATATTATTTAAAAAACATTTTAAAAAAATTAATTTTATTCTACCATGTTATTAACAAAAATATTATGATAATGTGTCATTACCACAATAAGTTTCAAATAAATATATAAATTAAGTTTAAGTTATTAAAATAATTATAATATATGTCATCATTATTAATTTGGTTAGAAAAAGATATATTCGATTAAACTAACAAAAAATACTATTAAAATTCATAATAATAATTATTTTTATTTTCTGAATTTAAATATATAAAAAATTAATATTAAAAATAATTTTAAATAAGAGTTAAAATTATATAAATATTCCTAATATATTATTTGAGAAATATTTTAAGAAAATAACTTTATCCTAACGTGTTATAAACAAAAATATTATAGTGATTTTTCATTATCACAATAAGTTTTAAATAAATATATAAATCGAGTTTAAGTTATTAGAATAATTACAATATATGTAATTGTTATTAATTTGGTTAGAAAAATAATATATTGTATTAAAGTAACAAAAATACTATTAAAATTCATAAAAACCAATTATTTTTATTTTTTGAATTTAAATATATAAAAAATAATTTTAAAAATAATTTTAAATAAAATTTAAAACTATTTAAATATCTTTAATATATTATTTGAAAAACAATTTAAGAAAATAAACTAATTTTAACGTGTTATTAATAAAAATATCATGGTGATGTGTCATTACCACAATGAGTTTCAAATAAATATATAAACTGAATTTAAGTTATTAGAATTGTTACAATATGTGTTATTGTTATTAATTTGGTTAGAAAAACAATATATTATATTAAACTAACAAAATATTATTAAAATTCTTAAAAAAATGTTAAAATTATATAATTATATAATTTATATTTACCAATAAACAATATTATATAATTTATAAATATTTTTTCTCACGTAGGACAGGAATATAAATTTTTTTTTTAAACAAAAGGAATAACGGAAAAAAAGAAAGAAAAATATATTATTTGTTATGAAAGTAAGGTATAAAGTATACACATTTGGTGTAACAATTACACTTTAAGTGTTTTTGTTTCTATTTTCAAGCCTAAAAACATTGAAAGCCATAAAGGAAAACTTAATGTGAAATTAAGAAATGTTCACTAACCTTCACATTCACTCTTAAACATCAATATTTTGAACCAGAAGTAGAATAGAATTCTGAGTTTGATTATCAGTAGGTAACCTGCGAATTAAACAATTAAAAGAAATGAAATAAATTGAGACATAAACTATTAAATTACTATAAAAAACACAACCAATGTTGATGAGTTTGAAATTTTTAAAAAATAGTTGGTTGAATTAAAAGCATTCAAAATACTTATATTAGTGTTGTTCGTTTGGTAATCGCATGCACCTGTGGTTGCAGCTGTGGTTAATACTGCGGCTGCGGCTGCGACATATCTTGTTCGTTTGTCTGTCGCCGGCGGTTACGATTGCGGTTGATCGCAAATTTTTAGCCGTACCTATGTTTTAATCAGCGGTCAAAAAAATTATAACGCAAGACGCTACGTCTACCGCAAATACTTGCGGCAGCTAAACGAATAATAATCTGCCGCAACAACAGTCGCAGCGGTCATGACCATTGTCTATGTTAAAATACCAAGAATCAATCATGAGGTAAAAAAGGTAAATAATGTACAACTAGATAGAGATCTATAATTTCACGAGAAAAAAATATTTACACGTTATAATTAATTTTTTATTTACTAAATAAATATTACATAGTATATAGTTTATTTCTTATTTAAAATATATTTTTAAATTTTTTTAATATTAATTATACAAATAAAATAAACAATGAAATTATATATATAAATAAATTTAAATTGTTTATACATTGGATAAAATATTATTAAATACATAAGGAATTGTAGATCTAATGAATATTTAATTAATTAAATTTTTTTATATATTTTGTTTGAATATTTTTTTAAAATTTTTAATATTTTTTTATATTGTATTTGTCTTTTATGTCAAAGTAGTGATTTACATATAATACATTGTTAAATATTTATCTAATTTATTTTCGTAAATGTTTTAATAAATTATGTTTTATATAATATTTTTTAAAATATTTTGATAGTGTGACATATCAATGTGATATAGTTATAAATCACACGTAAAAATAAATTTTATTTATTAAAATATTTTTGAAATTAATATATTAAAGATACATAATTATACTTAAAAATTCAGAAAGTAACATTTGTAATTTTTTTATACTCACTAATCGTTCACTTTTAGTATATTCCACCCCATAATTTACATGGCAAATGAAAACATTATTTTTGAAAAAAAAATACGATTAAAACATCTGACCACTTTTAACATTTTTAAACATATAACTAAAAAGTCTAATGAAACTATATAATAATACTTAATATTTCGAAGAATCAATTCAATTTTTGAACTTATATCCGTCTGCTCAATCGTTTTAGTGTTGTCAACTTGACCAATAATAGTTGCTTGCACTCAAAAGAAAAGAACAAAACTTTAAACATAAAAAAACACTTTAAAATACCAATATTTAAATTTTTTATTTCAAATATAACACTAATTATTTATATTTTAAAAATAGTATAAATGTAATATTAAAATATTAAAAAAAATTTCTTAATGAAAAAAATTTAAAATCTTAAATTATAAAAATGAATCCAAATATTATATTTTAATTTTATATATAATTTATTTAACATAAATAATTATTTTCACATAATAATTTGTGCTATTTTTAAAATTTTATTTGTAATATAATAAATTAAATTTGGAACATAAACTTAAAATAATGTTATTTTAAGATATTACTCTTGTCCAAAATAACACTATTTTAAGTTTTTATTCCAAATGTAACACTAATCATTTATATTTTCAAAAATAGCACAAATGTAATAATAAAATAATTAAAAATTTAAAACGTAAATTAAAAAAAAAATAATTTTAAATATTATATTTTAATTTTATATATAATTTATTTTAGATAAACACTACAAGAAAACATCGTATTTCCGACGGCTGTATCCGTCGGAAATATGTCGGTAAAACGATTTCTCGACTACTTTCCGATGAAAATAGTCCGTCGGGACTATTTCGTCGGAAATGCTCTTCCGTCGGGAAGGTATCGATAATTTCCGACGGATTAGCGATTAACCGCGCCATCGGAAAATTCCGACGGCTGGTCGATGACATCATTCCGTCGGAATTAACCGACGGATCTGCGATGGTCCGGATACATCGGAAAATGCCGACGAATTTTCGAGGGCATTTTCCGATGACTTGTGCCGTTGGAAATATTGTCCGATGATATTTCCCGACGGTTTATAGCCGTCGGGATGTACCAACACATTTCCGACGGAACGGTCCGTCGGGAATTTCCGACGTCAGTAGCCGTCGGAAACACGAAATAATTGAAAAAATAAAAAAAATATTTTTTAATATTTATTTCCCTTTTAAAATATTTAATTAAATATTTAAATATTTTAAAAATATAAATATTAAAAAAATAAATTTTTTATTTTTATTATAATATTTAAATTAATATTACAAAAAATAATCATACAATTAATAAAAATAATATTATAAATATTAATATTATTAAACATTTATTTTAAATTACAAATTACAAAGGAGGAGCAGGAGGAGAAGGAGGAGAAAAAAAGTCATCAGGCAATTTATTTTTTATCATTTCTATAAAGTTTTTGAGATTATTCATCTCTATTTTCATGGACGCCATTTCTTCTTTTAACTGTTCATTTTCTTCGTTTCTAACTGCAGATGTTGCGCCACCACTATCTGCAACTCTCCCGAGTCCTGGATGACGACCCTTTGAAAATGGTACTTCCTGTAAAAATAAGAAATATTATTAAAAAATTTAATAAAAATTATTATAATATTAATTATATATTTTTTAAAAAAAAACTTACATCAAGAACGAGACGGTTAATCTCAGAACGCGGCAATTCAGCGACCGAAGATGAAGAACCAACTTGAGATTGCTGGGTTAGAATATCGCTTTTTTTCTTTTTTACTTTTTCGATGATCTCACTAACGAGACCATCTTGGATACGACCAGTCTTTTTGTTTGTGTGGACGGCCTCGAGAAGTTGCAAGTGATCTGGAGGCGCTCCAATTTCTTGTGCCTAAAATAAAAAAATTCTAAATTAATAATTTAAAAACTTTTAAATAATAATAAATAATTAATATAATAATTAATTTACCAATTGATCGGCTCGTCTGAGAAAACTAGTCGATCCGGCATTGTGAATATAAATGCCTTTGCCTCCTCGGTCGCTCTTCCGGTTTCCCGAATTAGTTTTCGAGATAACCTCAACGGTGGAAGATTCCCAATAACGAATAAAGTCGTTCCAAACCGACTCATTCAACCCTCTTGGTTTATCTTTTCCCTTTTTCCATTTTTGTTTCCATTCGTTCATATGGCGGGAAAATTGTATTGCAGCCTCTTTTTTGAAAGCGTCTTCCACCAATTTTGTGTTCATGGGATCCCATGTAAATTCTTGCTGCGAAATTTTAATATATATTACTAAAAAATTATTATTAAAAAATATTTAAAATAATTATATATTTAAAATTTAATAACGTACCGCAAACGTCCTGAACCAAATCTGACGCTCTTCGTACGGAATATCTCGAAATTTGGTATATGATTTGTTCAAAAGAGAATGAAGCATCTTTAATATAGATTTGCTTATTCCATTGTTTGAAATACCAAACCTACAAATTTTTATTACAATAGTATTAAAATAATTATTTTAAATATAATTATAGAATAGTATTAAAATAATTATTTTAAATATAATTATAGAAAATTTAATTTACCATGTCGAGTTTCCTTGACGTCTCGGATCGAGAAATGTGAGAAGTTCACGACCAGGCTGCTGAACCAATTCTTCAATTGTCATTGGTGGGAAAGAATCATTTGCAGATTCTGGAACTTGAGTTGGTATAAAACTCGGAGTCGATGACTCACCACGTCTTTGGTAATCTTGATACGACCTATAATTGGGTCATTTTATCAATCTATCTACATTTACTATTTCATTTTATCATCATTTTCGTTTTTTTATAACATGTTTTTAGATCACCCATTCATTTTTTTAATTGACGTCAAACAATTTGGCTAATAGGAAACAACAGGCCGTACATTTTCACAAATAGCACAAAAACAGTATCTGTATACACTTTCTTCTTTGTTGTGCAATAATTTTGTGTTTTTTTGGATGCTGGGGCAGAAACAGCTCCATTTAGACATTTGATGTAATTGCCACTCTCAATTCTTTTGAGCAATTTGTTGTTGTTTCTGTCTCTCTCAATTATTTATACTTTTAAATTGAATGTTACTTGTCATTTTGTAAAGCAGACAAATCAATGCAGAGTTAGAAGCATTGAGAACGAGTTATCGAAAATTACGTAAACAAATACATAAATGATCATATGCTATAATTATACTCTGAAATATTATGAGAAAAATATCTAACAAAATCAAAAGAAAAAAACGACAGAAACACAAAGAAGAAAAGAACAAAAGATTGTGTGAGTGGGATACTATAATGTCAAAACTGCCTACATTTTTCTAGGTAAATACAAAACTGCCCAAGTAATTTGTTAATTTCTGTTACTTTCTCCATCAGATTCAAAAGACAATCCATCAATCATAAACAAATTTCTTTCTATAAATTTATCTTTCAAAATCAATGATAAAACTTACATGATTTCCGACGAGTGCAAGGAAGGTAACGAGTAAAGGTAACTTCCGGCAAAAACTGCGGCGGGGAGGCGAAGAGGCAGAGAGAAGGAAAGAAACAGGAGAGGGAGGAGAAGAAACGAAACTGTAGGTTATATTACACTTTTCCGACGGAACTTGCCGTCGGGAATCCGTCGGTACATTAGTTAATTTTGGTCTTAATGTGTTAGATAAAACTTATACTATAAGGATATTTTTAACAAATTTCAAATAATTATATGTATATCAATTTTTAAATAAAATAATTTCAAATAAAATAACATATAATTATTAATATAATATATAATTTTCTAATTCACTTATTTTATCAAATAACTCTTAATTTTTGTATAACATGCATATTGGTTATCTATTATTCAAATAGGACAACAACAGTAAATCCCACAAATTTAATGAGACAAGTTTTCAAACCAAACAAAGGAATTTGTACGAAACTACGTACACAATCCTAAAACATTATTTTTACAAATTATTTATCAGAAAAAGATAATGGAAAAAAATCTTATTATCACAAATTTAATCTGAATCTGATGAATATTCCGAATTTGCTGAATTTTGGTCGTCAAATTCGCCAATCTCTTCTTCTGAATCTTGAAACATGTTGTAATCTTCGTTCGTGGTGTCATCAACAACAAGGTTAACTTCAAGAGAAGTTTCTATTGAACCTAAGTTACCAATTGTGCTTTGTTGCATAGGCTCTTGTTCGGTAATACCACATACCATTCCTCTAGGATGTATTGAGGTCACTGTAATCCAAGGATCTTGCTTGTTTCTCACACGAGGATATCGAATGTAACAAACCTGGTCCGCTTGTGATGCAAGTATAAAAGGATCATATTTTCGATGTCGCTTACGAGAGTGGACAGATGTAACACCGAATTCGTCTTCACGTTGACCCATGACAGGGTCATACCAGTCACAATAGAACACAACACACCTCAAATCAATCATTCCTGGATAGTGAACTTCTAATATTTCACGAAGAATACCATTGTATACAATTTCTCCCGATTGAGATGATACACCATAATTACAAGTTGTTTGTGAGTTTCCTTTGCGATGACTCTTAAAAGCATAACCACGAGTGCAGTACATTGGATAAGATTTTGCAGTAAATGTAGGACCACTCACCAACTCAACTAACCACGTGGGAAACGTTATGCCCCTAGAAGGACCTGTAGTAACCTACAAAATAATAGAATATATTAAATTATAAATATATATATATAGATATATAGTAAACTATTATTGAAAATTATGTAATTAATTGTGGTAACACTAACATAAAAATGCAACCATTTTGCAAATTCGCTTTTTTTAAGTTCGGCCAACTCATTCTCGTTGTAATCTGAATAATGAACACGTATTTGTTCCATGTATATCCTGTTAATTATATAAAAAAAATTAAAAATAAATTATAATAATAACTAATTAAAAACAAAATTAAATTGAATGTACCTTTCATATTCCAAAACGTCATCGCAATTTGTCAAAATATACAAATGCAAGTGATTGTGTTCCTCCTCTGATAGGCGTGGCATCTTCCCTTTTCCACTTAAACGTCCAATTTGTGCAAATATTTCTGGCACATACACTGGATAGCTTGGTTTTTCTCCTCCATCATCATGTCGTGAAGGCCGTCTATTTTTTGTTTGCACTTGCGATGGAAAATAGTAGCTAGCAAAGTTAGATGTTTCTTCATTAATACTTTGTGCGACGATTGAACCTTCAACCCTGGCAAGATTTTTAACTTTTTTCTTTAGGTGGAACATATATCTCTCAAAAGGATACATCCATCTGTACTGAACAGGTCCTCCAAGGGCTGCTTCTCTAGGGAGGTGAATAGGAAGATGCTCCATAACATCAAAAAATGCAGGTGGAAATATTTTCTCCAGGTTACAAATGAGAACCGGAATTTTTCCCTCCAAATTTTGGATATCTTCTACAGTAAGTGATCTTGTACATAAATCTCGGAAAAAAGCACCAATCCCTACATAAAAATATATTTTAATATCATATAATATATGAAAATATTATTATATATATATAATAATGTAAATTTAACGTCGTACCTGCAATTGCTCCGTGGACGTTTTTAGGCAGTAGATCGCTAAAGGCAAATGGGAATAATCTTTGCATGACAACATGACAATCATGACTTTTCATCCCTGAAAATTTACCTTCAATAGTATCGACACAATTACGAAGATTAGATGCATATCCATCCGGAAATTTGACACTATGCTTAATCCAGTCAAAGAATTCATCTTTTGCATGCGCATCTAACCGGAATGCGGGAGACAATGATTTTCCATTTGACATTACATGTAGTTCCTTCCGGGAACAAATATCCGGCAAATCCAATCTAGCTTTCAAATTATCTTTTGTTTTCCTTGCACATTTAGAACGGTATTCATTATGTTGTCGAAAAAATTCTTCTCAATGTGCATAACATCTAGATTATGGCGCAACAAATGGTCCTTCCAATATGGTAAATCCCAAAAATACTCTTCTTGTGCCAATTATGGTATTCGCCACAACCATCAACAGGGTAATGTCCGTTACCTCCACAAGAAGTCGTTCTCTCAGCACCAAAATCTCTAAGTTGAGTCAACATATAATTCCCGTCAAAATAGGAGGTGGAGCATCAAAATTTTTTTTGTTTTTCCTAAACAATGTCGTGCTCCGGCGATATGGATGATCTTGTGGTAGAAATCGACGATGACAATCGAACCAACTAGTCTTTCGTCCGTGTTTCAGTTGGAAAGCATCAGTATTATCTTGACAATATGGGCATGCTAATCTTCCATGCGTCGGCCATCCTGATAACATACCATATGCTGGAAAATCACTTATCGTCCACATAAGTACAGCTCGCATCAAGAAGTTTTGTTGGTTGGAAACATCGAATGCTTCGACACCATTTTCCCATAATATTTTTAACTCATGAATTAGTGGCTGCAAGAAAATATCAAGCGATCGCTTAGGATGCTCTGGGCCAGGGACGAGAATCGTTAGAAATAAAAACTCTCGTTTCATGCACAAAGAAGGAGGCAAATTATAAGGTGTAACGATAATTGGCCACAACGAGTATTGCCTCCCATGCTTCCCAAAAGGATTGAATCCATCTGTAGATAACCCGAGGTATACGTTTCTAGGCTCATATGCAAAACTAGGATAAACCTGTTGAAAATGTTTCCATGCTTCCGCATCCGAGGGATGCACAATTTCTCCATTCGAATTATGTTCTGCATGCCATCTCATAGGTTTTGCCGTGTGTTCAGATTGATATAACCTCTTTAACCTCTCTGTTAATGGCAAATACCACATCCGTTTATGCGGAATAGGTACTCTACCGCTTGTCTCTTGAAATCGAGGTTTGTGACAAAATCGACACTTCTTGCGGTTTTCATCATTTCTCCAATAGATCATGCAATTGTCAATACATACATCGATCATCTGATATGGCAATCCAAGACCAGATACAAGTTTTTGAACCTCGTAATATGAAGCAGGTGCAATATTATCTTCAGGTAATATATCTCTAACAAAATCAGCTATCGCATTCACACAATCTTCAGGCAAGTTGAAATCCGTCTTTATCGTCATCAACCTGCTTGCAGCATATAAAGGCGATAATCCATCTCTACATCCTTTATACAAAGGCTGCTTGGATGCATCTAACATATCAAAAAATTTCTGGGCTTCCATATTAGGTTCCTCTATTCTGCTAATATCTTCGATGTACGATTCTCTTTGTTCACGAAATGCATCATTCACCATCTGAACAGTACCTCCGTTTATATCAACTTCTGATGCCGGTTCCTCTACCCTAACATTAGTATTATCTATCCTTTTTGAAGTACTACCATAATATTGCATCGTTGCATCAGTTTCTCCATGTGAATACCAAATTTTGTAACCCGGCATAAATCCATTCCTATACAAATGATTACGTACTTCTCTAACGGAGATTAATCTATGATTTCGACATTTAATACACGGACAATACATTTTACCGTATTCCGATGTCATGCTATTCTTTGATGCAAATGTCATGAACTCTTCAACACCTTGCGCAAATTCATCAGTCAATTCTCCCGTGGTTGAATCATATCGAGGTTTATCCATCCACGATCGAAAATACTCAAAAGAACCCGAAGAACACATTTTTTAAAAAAATTTGGTTCTGTTAAAATTTTGAAAGATCATAGCTTATTTATACTGAAAAATAGATATTATCACGATTTTTTAACAGATTATTAAGAATTATTAACAGATAATTACGAACTGTAAAAAGATTATTCTTCAGAATATTCTCTTTTTCCGACGGAATTCCGACGATTACCGACCACAACCGGATATTCACGTATTTCAAATAAATCTTATCAAAATAAACCGACGGTTTTCCGACGGATGTCCGACCATCGACGGATAAACACACATTTTAAACAAGGTTCGTATATTTCCGACGGATGTCCGACTGTAGCCGACAATGGTCGGATAGTTCCGATGGGTTTCCGACGACCTCTGCCGACGGATTCCCGACGGACTATAAAATACATAATCC